>PVKV010036241.1:0-15861 GCA_004027835.1 Alouatta palliata
TATTGTAAACTGTGCTGCAATGAACATTCGTGTGCATGTGTCCTTATAGTAGAATGATTTATAATCCTTTGGATATATGCCCAGTAATGGGATTGCTGGGTCAAATGGAATTTCTATTTCTAGGTCCTTGAGGAATCGCCACACTGTCTTCCACAATGGTTGAACTAATTTACACTCCCACCAACAGTGTAAGAGTGTTTCTATTTCTCCACATCCTCTCCAGCATCTGTTGTCTCCAGATTTTTTAATGAAAATATGTTGTTAAATAAAAGAGCAGGTTGCATGTAATGTATGATTGCAGTTGGGGGAGAAAAAAAAAATCTGTAAAGATCCACGTGGAACTGCCACGTCACCAAAACTGGAAAGTGAGTGGGTTGTATACAGAAGGAAAAGGAGAGGAGAGAGAAGGGAAATTGCAGTTTTTATTTTATCTACACTTCTGCAATGTTTGAATCTTTCTGATGATGAGCAAGCCTTGATTCTATATTACAAAGGCAAATATGGAAAAAAGAGTGATGCATTTCTAAGAAATCAGTAACAATGATTAAGCAATATCTCTTTTAGAGTGTACAGCGATTGGAGAGTTTCCAAGTGCCTTGACATCTATCATCTTCATTTATGCCTGAGACCAATGAGGGAGGTGAGCAGGCGGGCAGTGGAAATGCTGAGGCAAGACATGGGTAGGACTCTCCACTCATTCTTTCCACATTCACAAGGCATTTTTGGTCGTAACTGATGTCTAAACTGGCTCTTTCACTTCTAGATTGTGTTTTAAGTTATGTTTTTAAATTGAGGTATAATTTACAGTAGCATATATAATCTTTAGCGTGCAATCACCATCACACCAATCAAGATGGTGGACACTGTCATCACCCTGGGGAGTGGTCTCACCATATGATGCCCTTCTCAGTTCATCTTCACCTATCTTAGGCATCCACTGTTCCGATCCGTATTGCTGTATTATAATTCTGCCTGCTTTAGAACTTCATGTAAATGGAACCAGACAGTATGTACTCTTGCATTTGTCTTAGCTAACAACATCTGGAGATTCGCTTATTGTACTATATGCAGCAGTGGTTTGTTCTGTTTGTTGTGGGACAGTATTCCATGGTAGACACACATCCCAGTTCTATTTATCCATTCACTTGATAGACATTGGAATTATTTCCAATTTTTGCAAATATAAAGTTGCTGTGTGTATGGCATTTTGCAAACATACATTTTTCTTTTCTCTTGGGTACATACTTAGGAGTAGGATTCCTGGTTGTATGCTAAGTGTGTGTTTAACACTACAAGAAACTGCCAAACTTTTTCCAAAGGCATTGCACTATTTGACATTTGCACTAACAGCGTAAGAGGTTGCAGGCAGCTTTCACCCTCACAAATACCTATCTTCAGGCATATCCGTAGGATTTACCTGTAACAGAAAGGCTACAGGAACCTTTCAGCAGCTGTAAATCCTGTCCCGAGCCCTTATCCATTCTAGTCTTCACCGCTTCTCAGATTAGAGAGGAAAGAGAAACAGACCCTGGTTTCTACACCAGGCAGTGAGTCCACAAGACAAGTCTCTTAGCTGATGGTCCCTGAAGCTGCAAAGTCTAAGCAGTGTTCAGGCCTGAGCATCTGCTCACACCCTTTTCATGAATCAAAGAGCATTGTTTCTTCAGGTTCAATCAATATTCACTGTTGTTTACTTGCGAGACCTCCCTTTCTTTCTCCACCGTTCTCTCCCTGTATCAATATAGAAATGTATGAACATATATCCGGTATTATATATACCCTATGTCACATAGGGGCATATTCCCTGTATCATGACTGAACATCGGTTCATGGTGAACTGATGACCATGGTTATTCCTTCCAAGACCCTTGACTGTAAGCACATCCAGGTCCAGCAGTTCTCAGGGTGTGCTGTGCATGGGGGATTTTAGGGGTAGACCGTAGTTATTTTTATGATTGTCTTATTCATATGGCAAGTGAGATCTTCCACTTATGGTGGTAATGTACAGTTAACTTTTTAAAACAACCTATTAAAATAGTGAATCAGTTAAGTAAAAATGATTAAATAAATGAGAGCACAGTGGGTCATGAGAATCGCAGTTTGATTTCATATTTAGAAAACCCCAGCTCTGGTACAATTTCTCATTATCCATTAAAGACACTCTGAGTGACTTGGCTGATCATCATAATCAAAGGAGATTTACGAAGCACCCGTTGTCACTCAGAATATAATGAGCCCCAAAGTAGATACAGGCCCCTGCTTGGGACCGAACATCAGTGATGCTGTTACTAAATATATTCTTGTCAAAATCTTTGTAAGGTCTAACTCTCTATGACGTGCGAAAAATCCGAGCATCCAATTAATTTCCAGATCAACGCTGCATGCTTTCTGATTAAGCGTCGTAAATGCTATTCAGTGCTCTCTGTGGGTCGGTCCGGGTTCCTGCTGGTGGTGGAGCAAGACAGGGAGCTCACTGCTGACTCCTCTCCTGTGTCTCCTGTGCACGAGACTCCTTCAGCAACCTAGTGCCTGAACTTACGAGGTGCCTAATGAGGTCTGCGCTATGCGATTGTGGTTTTTTTCTGCTCTTTTTAGAGATAGATGTTTTGCAGATATCATCTTATTTTAGGTGTCCCTGAGCGTTTCTGTTTTAAGAGGAAGAGAGAAAGACTATTTTGGGAGCGCCTCTAAAGTTCAGGGTGCTTTCACTACGTTCTCATTCTCTCTCTTTCTTTCTTTCTCTCTCTCTCTCAACCATATCAGCTCTTTGGCAAATAATCTTTCTCCTAGAAAAGCCCCCCATCTGCTCTCCCCGCCTCCATTCTTGCTCACTCCCAATCTGTCTCTGTAGCAGGCAAATCTTTGAAAAACACCAAATCCAGGCGTGTTATTCCCCGTCCCCAGCACCCTGAAGCTTCCCTTTCCCCCTAGGATGAAGTTATGAATCCTTATGGCTCACAAAGTCTATACAGTCAGTTTTCTTTTTACTTCTCCAATGTCATCTCATGCCATGTTTTTCCTTCCTATGTGGATATACTTCTTGCCCTCAGCATACACACACTGGCCTTCTTCAGATCCTTGAAAGGGCTGAGCATGTTCCTGCCTCTGGGCCTTTGCACAAGCTATTCCTTCTGCTGCCAGATTCCTGGCTAATTCCTCCTCATGCTTAAGGCATCAGCATAGGGACAACTCCAGGGAAACCTTCCCTTACCTGGCAGCCTAGATCTGGTTCTCCATATTAAACACATTTATAACACCCAGTACTCTTCCACTGTGGCAAAGCACCCAGATCATAATTATTTCTGCAGTTATTTCTTTGGAGTCTATTTTACCCTCTAGCTGCTAAAGTCCTTAAGGGTCGAAAGTATGTCTGCTCTATTCAGGAAATTGTCCTTGCCTCCCAGTTGGGGTCCTAGTGATTCTTGCCTCCTGATATTTATGCCCTTGTATACAGTCCCCTACAATGAACAAAGCTGACCCATATAACTGATAGGACATTGCAAAATTGTGGTGTGTGACTTCTGAGGCTAGACCACAAAAGACATTGTAGCTTCCATTTTGGTCCCTCTCAGGGATTTTGCTGTGGGTGAAGTCAGCTGCCATGTCATAAGGATGCTCAAGCAGTTTGTGGAGAGCCACATGCAAGGAGGAACTGAGGCCTCCCGCCGACAACCACCACGTGAACTATCTTGGAAGTGGATTCAACCCTGGTTGAGCCTTCAGATCATTGCAGTCCTGGCCAACATGCTGACTGCAACCTCATGAGAAACACGGAGACACCCAGCCAAACTGCCCTTGAATTTCTGACCCATAAAAACTGTGTGAAACTATATATATATATATATACACACACACATATATATATATACACACATATATATATATACACACACACATACACACACACACATACACACACACACACACATACACACACACATACACACACACACACACACATATACATTGTTTTATGCTGCCATGTTTTTGGGGTAATCTGAGATGCAGCAATAGGCAACCAATATACTGCAGTTCCCGGTGTAGTGTGGCCCTCAATAACTAGGTGTTGAATGCAAACACATTGCTATCCTTCTTCTGTCTCCGAGGAATGTGCAACATGTACAGCAAAGAGAGGTTGATTAACTTGTTTCATATCTCAGCAACTAAGTCCAGAGGCAGGATTGGACCCAGATCTATCTGTCTGCATGCTCCTTATTGGTGCCATTCCTATGCTGTTTTATCTCCCTTAAGGACAGAAATCTTCACATCTAGCTGGGCAGAGGATTTTATGTTTTAATACAGAATCTTTCGCTGATTACACTAAGGACGGGGCCACACACTGGGTATTTAGTGCAATCATGGTCACTTGGGAGGATGTGCAGATGATCCACTGGGGTGCTGGAAGAAAATATTTTAAGTTTGTTTTTACCTTGATTTAAAAGCAATGTATTCATTCGAATAGCGGTAAAAAATATATAACAAAATTCATCATCTTAGCCATTTTTAAGCGTAACATTTTCAGTAGTGTTAAGTGCTTGTGAAAGCAATCTCCAGAACTTTTTCATCTTGCAAAACTAAAACTCTATACCCATTATGCAGTTACTCCCCATCTTCCCCCTCAACCTAGACCCCGGCAATCACCTTTCTACCTCTTATCTCTATGAATCTGATTACTCTAGATACCCCATTTAAGTGGGATTATAACAATATTTGTCTTTCCATGACTGGCTTATTTCACTTAGTGTAACATACTCAAAGTTCATCCTGTTGCAGCATATAACACAATTTCCTCCCTGGAATTCTGAATAAAAACGTCTTAGGACCTTAGGATCTTAAGGTGACGAAAAGGCTGAATAATATTCCGCTATATGGCTGTAACACATTTTGCTTCTCCATTCATCCACTCTTTGATTGATATTTGGGTTGCTTATACTGTTTGGCTATTGAGAACATGAACTACCATGAACATGAGTGTGCATTTTAACTTTTTAATATTTATTTATATTTTATCCTTTAGAATTGTCTTTCTTGGATATGCTTTATAATTCACATAGCCAATTATGACAGTAGCACATACATATACTGTCCGAATAAATAGCTATACATGTATTAGGAGAGATTACTCAAAATTTTTTACAAATAGGGATGTGTGATTTAAAAATTTGGAGACCTCTGATTTTGTAAATGTCCTAGATGCTGTTAGATGCCCCATCCATAACTCCTTGCTTTGAGCATGTCAGTGCACATTGACACAACTTCCATGTGTCAGCATTTTATCTCTTTATCTCTGGAGTCAAATCCACCCATGATATGACAGCTCAGAATTATAGGAAATTGTTCCTCTATCCATCCTGGCATTAATCATTAGTCAATGGTGGATAGGAGCTAGTGTGTTAACACCTGTACCCTTTCTCCCTCCTGGATTCTCACTCATGTTTTAGGGGAGCTTAGCAGAGCTGAGCTCCAGCTACCCACAGTGGAACTCACTTGTGCACACCCTGTATTGACTCCCTTCCCCTTTTCACTCCCCTGCTGCCCTACCTGTGATTCCTGGGACCAAATTCCAAATAAAATGCTGATTTGTGGATCCATGTCTCAGAGGCTGCTTTTGGAGGAATCCCAACTATGATAGTAAATGAGTGCAAAACTCCTTGAAATCACTCAGCCCCGGTGATTACTGTATAAAGCATCATGCATGGGAAAAGGAGCAACACTTTGACTTAATGTCTGTCATTCTCAAAAGCAAATTAACTAGATCCAAACTACTTGACAATTCCATTTCCTGAACAAAACTAATTCAGCTTTTGTTTCTTAATCAGGGATTTTATTGGCAGGGAGGAGAGTTTCATAAGATTTTAGAGTTACAACAGACAAGAGTTCAATTCTCTCATCTCACAAATGAGGGTGCTATGCCCCCAAGACATTTAGCAGTTTTCTAGATGCCACACAGCTAGAAGGTGGTACAGCTGTCACTGGAACCTGTATTGAAGCTCTCTGGACTTAAGTTTCTAACAAAACCCTTTTCCTACATCTCGATACACAACTGCTTAGATCAGGGATTTCAGCAGACCTTTTCTTAAAGGATCAAACAGTTGTTTACTGTTTTATAGGCTTTGCAGGTCATATGTTCTTTGTCACAACGACTCCACACTTCCCTTAGAGCATGCAGGCACCATAGACGTCAAGTAAAAAAGTGAGTGTGGCTGCGTTCTGATACAAATTTATTTACAAAAACAGGTGGCCAGAGCCTGTGTAGTTAGCCAATCCTTAGGCTAGGGACACAGGAGACAAAGGTCCTCTTTGCCTTTACATTTAAGAGGAATATTGTTTTCCTGTTTTTTTGAGTCAGGGTCTCACTCTGTCACCCAGGCTAGAGTGCAGTGGTGTGATCATGGCTCACTGTAGCTTCAACCTCTTAGGCTCAATAGATCCTCCCGTCTTAGCCTCCTGAGTAGGTGGGACTACAGATGCCCCACCATGCCCAGCTAATTTTTAATTTTTTTGTAGTGTCAGGATTTTTCCATGTTACTCAGGCTGGTCTCAAACTCCTGACTCAAGCAATACTCCCACCTTAGTCTCCCAAAGTGCTGGGATTACAGGGATAGGCTGCCTTGTTCAGCCTGTGAAAAAATTTTAATTTTTAAGTCTCAAATTATTTATTTATTTATTATTTATTTATTCATTGAGATGGAGTTTTGCTCTTGTTGCCCAGGCTGGAGTGCAATGGTGTGATCTCAGCTCACTGCAACCTCCACCTCCTGGTTCAAGCGATTCTCCTGCCTCAGCTTCCCAGATAGCTGAGATTACAGGAATGTGTCACCACACCCAGCTAATTTTGTATTTTGTTAGTAAAGATGGGGTTTCACCATGTTGGTCAGGCTGGTCTCAAACTCCTGACCTCAGGTGATTCACCCACCTCGGCCTCCCAAAGTGCTGGAATTACAGGCATGAGCCACTGGGCTGGGCCTCAAATAATTTATTTTTAAATAGTATGTGTGGCTGGGCACAGTGGCTCACACCTGTAAATCTCAGCACGTTGGCAGGCCAAGGCAGGTGGATCACGAGGTCAGGAGTTTGAGACCAGCCTGGCCAACGTGGTGAAACCACATCTCTACTAAAAATACAAAAATTAGCTGAGCGTGGTGGCAGGTGCCTGTAATCCCAGCTACTTGGGAGGCTGAGGCAGGAGAATCACTTGAACCTGGGAGACAGAGGTTGCAGTGAGCTGAGACCACGCCATTGCAGTCCAGCCTGGGTAACAGAGCAAGACTCTGTCTCAAAAAAAAAAAAAAAAAAAAAAAAGTATGCAGTCACTTAGATACAGGTTTAAGTGTTTTTCCTCAGACCCAAAGAATAGCTTACTGGGCCCTAGCATGTATCACTGCCATTTGTCCTCCCTCTCAGATTTCTGCTGTGTTAATCCTGCATTGGGATTATTCTGTTCTAGTTGTCGTTTATAGGACACAATGGCACACAGACAGACAAGACTTTCTTCCCCAAATATCAAAATGAGACTGTATACTTTTCACTGTGTCAATATTAATTACTTATAATTTAGTGTTGGATATTATTTTCTATATTAATTTCAGCACAATGGGATGAGTCTAATTTGGAATGGTAAGATTCATTTGCATTTAATTGATATTTTAAGCAATCCCTGTGAGGAGCCAATAGAATCCATGATTATAATTATAAGCATTGTTTCCAGGGCAGGTTTGTTTCCCTGTGGAAGGATTTGTAAATATGGTGCATCAAGTTTAGTATTAATAATGGTGACACAGTAACACCATGTTTCTCAAGAGAGACTTGTGAACAGAGTTTCCATATTTTGAAAATTCTCTTCTAGTGGAACTGTGGATAAGCAAAGCTTATTAATTAAGAACATGCTCATGTTGTTTTTCTTCTTCTTTTTTTTTATTTTTCAAAATCTTTTTGATACTTAACTGAGTGGAAAAAAACGGAGGTTAATTTTTTAGCTTAAAATTGCATGCTTTGAGAAATCAGATGGCCTATTGTTAATTGCATATAACACAAATGAATGAATTAAAAGCATCAAGAGAACTACTCCTGCTGCTTTCTCTAGTTCTGTTTTCTTGGGATGGACAAGGCACTCTTGGATAGAGAGACTTTCTGGTTTTTGGTTATGGCTATGAAGAAATTTAGCACGTCTCCCCAGAAACTCCTAAAGAAGTACTAAGAAGTGTTCCTTTCCTGGGGAAATTGTCTTCTTTGTGGCACTGACCAACAGATTTTCTTTCATAACAAAATGCTGGTGTTGACTGAGGTATAAATAAATAAATCTACTGTGAGCAGTACAAAAGGAGAAGCATAGGAAAAAAGCAGAGATAGAAGCTATGCGAGGAGAAGACATGGCCAGAAGAAACTAAAGGGTAAAGGCAAAAGAAAAAGAGGAAAGCCAAGCATTCAATCCTCAGCCAGCCATCTCACAGAGACCTGCTCACCACTCACTCTGTTCCAGCCATGATGCTGTGCTGAGGATGGAGGTGAACAAGACAGGTCAGATCCCCATGGCCTCATCCTCCTGGCGCTAACAGCCTAATGGGAGAACACATGCCACAAAACAACAGTACAGAACCATAGACTATCTTAATAACTAGGAAGTGGTTACACAGGGTGTGCAATGTTAGTTGAGATGGACTCAACTGTGGGAAGAGCTAGTGTAAGAATCTTCTAAGCCTTGAGTTAGGGAGAATCCCGGATTGCAGACTCTGGCTCATAGTGAGCGAGCAGGACAGAGGCAGGACATGCTAAGCCTCACAGGGAAGCGGGAGAGCCACCTGTTGGTTTTAAGCACAGGAGTGATATGGCCTCCCCTACTTTGTTCTTTGTAACAGCCTTTCTGGTTGTTTTGGAAAGAATGCATTGCAGAGGCTAAGAGTCGAAGCAGGAAGCATCTGTGGTGTCCAGGAGGAAAGCGAGGCTGGCTTGGTCCAGGATGCCAATGGTGGGAAGAGAGAGGCAGGTGCATTGCTGAGCAGAGCTGGCAGATAGGGAAAGAGGAGGGACGAGCAGGCAAGGATGATGCGTATGTTTGGGACGTTAGTCATTGTGTCCATGGCAATGCCATTTGCGGAGATGTGGGAGGCTGGAGGGGGCCGGGTTAAATGAAGTCAGCATGACAGATGGTAAACTTCACATTTTGCTACTCGCTGGCTGTGTGAGCTAAGGCAAATCACTAGCCTCTCTGATCTTCAGTTTCCCGTCTGTCAGGTGGATAAGAAAGTGCCTACTTCACCGGTTTGAGATGCACATTAAGTGTGATCATGCGTATAAAACACAAAGCCAAGCACACAGTAAATACTCAACAAATTCTGGGAACTAAAACTCCTGCTATTCTGCAGAAGCCAATAGAGAAATATCAGAACCACGGCAGGGAGAAGAGGTGGGAGAAAACACATGGACCTCACACTTCGTTAGCCAACAATCAACTCTCCATGGGAGGGTGAGATGGATTGCGAGTTATTAATAATCAAGGGAGCCACAAATCAATACTCCCCAATAAAGCTGCCATGTAGTGTAGGATCATCATGATTGCTTGTGAGTAACTGAAGTGGTTACAAACCTTCGCTGTGGTTTTATTCACAGGTAATATATTTTTTGTTGGGAAGGTGCCTGGTAAGAATTCCTGCAAGGTGCTGAGTGTATCAAGATGACTCAGCGCCCATCTGTCATCACACAGGCCTCTACACAGGGACTGGCTCCTTTCCACCGAGTCTCCTGGAACATTCTTTATGTGTTAGAGAAAGTTATGTGTGTATTCTTGTAGGGTGCAGGGGAGAAAAGAACGGAGGATGGTCCAATATCCATACCAGAATAGCTTCAATACCTTGAACCTTCTCAGAAGTTCCATTTAATTTCTATTTTTTGATAGATCAACAAAGACCCAGTGTTCATATCATCCCTATGAATAATCATTATACCCCTTCGATTCTGGAGACAATGAGGATCTTGTTGGGGATGACAATTATAGATGGAGAAACTGAGGACTACAAAGAGAAAATAATCCATCTTTTTGGCTTGCAATACCTTAATGGGAGTCCGTGAACTAGTGCTCTTTGAATAGCTTAGGTTTACACTGAACCCCTTATTTAAAAAATCAGCAATGCTTGAGTTATAAAACAAAATCCATCTCCTTCCTTGGCTTACTGAAAACATCTCCCACACACTGTAATACATCTTATTCTTCCGCCTAGAAGAGCACTTACTGGGAAGAGGTTGTGTGCATGCCACATGGAAAATACAGACCTCACCATAATATTCCTGGTGATGTTAAGGAACATTGCTAAGAGCCAAAGCCTCATTTCCTGTTCTTGGCTTCAGGTTTTAATTATTGGTTAGTAATTAAGGATTCTTTCTTTGTGAAAAATAATTTCCCGTAGGTTGGGAGTCAGCAGCGAGGTTACCATGGCGGAGAAGCTAATCTTATTTCTATGTCAGAGATTCTTTCTGCCTTGGCCACATAGGATGGAAAATTCTGCTTTGCCCAAAGCTCCAGACTGCTGTAATGCAAGATCAGGATTCCTGAGAGCCAACCCTGAGATGAAGGCTTATAGGCAAGTGATTTATTAAAAATGTTCTCCCAGGGGAAACCAGTAAAGGTTTCCAGGAGGCAGGACAGGGAGGGCTGGAGAAGCAGTCAAGCCAGCAGGTAATTGCAGGCAATGTCCGGCAAGGATAGATTTTGCCTGATCCTGCAGGGAACACTGGGGGGTTAGTTAAACCTCAGCATTTTCCCAACATGAGACAAGGTCTTCGCACTCCACAGTGAGTCATAAATAAACAGCTGCTAAGAGAGGATGCAAATTTCCAGACATATGGGGTCTCCAGGCATGGGGGACAATAGAGGTTCCAGTAGCCCTAGGGCAGTTCACCATAAAATGAGCAGTAGGAGCTGGCAGTTAGAAGGAAAAACAGACCAAAGCAGCAGAGGGTCCACAAAAATTGGTGCAAAGGGATCAGAACGGCATAACCTGCTCCAACGGGCTCCTTTTGGTGGCTGGATGTGGGGGTTGTAGGTGGCAGAGAGTGTGCTGGGAGGATTTGGCAGGGGGAAGGCTGCACTGAGAGGGGTCAAGAAGCGTGCATCTTCCACAGAAGGATCTGCAGGTGGTTCTCTGCTGGGCCAGGTTTCCTCTGAGCACTTGGCAACATCCCTGTATGTGCCTCAGCACTGCGTTGAGAACTGGCCTGGCGAGGGCGGACACCTGCATCACTGGAGGATGCTGGAGACCCATATTCCAGTGCTAGCTCTGCTCTAACCTGCTGAGTGACCTCTGACAACTCCCCTTCGTCCTGAGCCTCACTTTCCTCTGTAGAGTGAGGAACTGGACAAGAACACCTCTAAAATCCCTCAAGTTGTTACAGCTTTGACTTCAGGACAGCAAAGCCCATCCTTGTGTGTACCCAGGTTGTAGGTTTCAATTGTGTAACTTGGAGGAATTGAAAGGGGATGGAAACACTGGTGAATGCTCTTACACCACACCTGTATCAGTCCAGGGTGGAGAGTGTCTGCTCTGAGAAAGCGCTTGGTGGGTAGGTGGGAGGGCGTGGGCTCTTGGGCATCTTTTTGAACAAGGACTGAGATGTCCCAGGAGATGGATTGATCTCGAGGTCCACATGTTTTTTTGCTTATGATGCCTGCCTCCTGAGGGGCTTTGATTTCCTGGACTTCTAGGTAGAATGGTTTTGGGTTTGTCCAGGCCATTGCTGGCCTCAGAACTGGTTTACCTGCATCTCCACTGAGCTAGCAGTGCTGGGACGGTGGGTACTGCTTGTGAGATTTGAATGGTTAGTTATCTAGGTGGAGGGAGAGCACCATTTCCATGAAAGACACCCTGTATTCATTTTTCGGTGGCTGCTGTAACAAGTTACTGAAAACTTAAATAGGTTTAAACCACACTCATTTATTTTCTTAGAGTTCTGTAGGTCAGAGTGTGACCTGGGTCTCACTGGGCTAAAATCAAGGTCTCAGCAGGGCTGTGTTTCTCTTTGCAGGCTCTAGGAGAAAATCTGTTTCCTTGTTAACTCAGATTGTTGCAGAATTCAGTGCTTTGTGGACTGAGCTCCCTGGTTCCTTGCTGGCTATCAGCTGAGGGCTGTTCCCCATCTCCACAGCCAGCCAGTGCCTGAGCTTGTGCTTTCCTGCCTCCCTCTTCAGAGCCAGGAATGGTGAGTTCAGTCCTTCTCATGCTTGCAATTTCCCTGCCCCTTCCTCTGTCTTCACATCTCTTTCTGACTCAGTCCTCTGCTTTCGTCTTTTGCTTTCAAGAAACATCATTGCATCTGGCCCACCTGCAGAATCTACCGATAACGTAACCCTAAGTCCATCTTCAAAGTTCTTTTACATAGGGCAGGCAGCCAGACATAGTCACAGGTTGTAGGGATGAGGGCATGGACATCTTTGGGGTCATGATTCTGCTGACCTCATGGCTATTCTGTCCTACTGTCTTCCCTCCTACCCTTGGTTTAGATGGAGCCCTTCTTTTCAGACCTTGCGGTTCAATCTTTCTCTTGACTTGATTCATTCAGCAAACAAACAGTCATTGCACATGGGTTATGTTTCAAGTGATGTGCTAAGCATGGAGGGCATGGATAGTAATAAGGCATAGACCTTGTCCTCATTCAAGAGGCCACAGAGATGCAACACATATGTAATACATGCTGTTGGTGCTGCCCTGATTCCCTGATGACCACAGGGGTGCAAAACCCTGGTTTCCTTTTTAAGGTAGAGACCAACTCTGTGATGAGATTCATGCCCCGGAGCTCCCCATAAGATCAGGCTAAGGCTGAGCTCCAGCCAAGACCACACCCTTGTTCAGCTCCTTCCCTGCCCTGTCCTGCACTCTGTCTCCTCTTCTCTTGAGAGCCTTACCCATTGAACCACTTCCTCAGGAATCTCCATCTCAGTCTGCTTTCAGAGAAGCCAACCTAGGGTAGTTAGGTAGTAATGATGATAATCCAATCTCTTTCATCCAAATTCTCCATCTATCTCTGATATTGTGGTATGTGTGTATGTGAATACTTGAAATGAAATTTCCCTTTTTTAAGAAGGAGGAAGCATAAATGTCTTATCTTCCATAGGTCTGTGAGCCTATGTCTATCCAGAATATATTTTATAAGGCGATTCTCGGGACTAAAATATAACTCTTCAAACAGGCAATGGGTTAAGTACTTTTTGTTCTATAATTTTTGGTCTGTTTTGAAGTTAGATTAAAAAGCAAAATATGGTGGCTCACGCCTGTAATTCCAGCACTTTGGGAGGCTGAGGCGAGTGGATCACGAGATCAAGAGATTGAGACCATCCTGGTCAACATGGTGAAACCCCGTCTCTACTAAAAATACAAAAAATTAGCTGGGCATGGTGGCGTGCGCCTGTAATCCCAGCTACTCAGGAGACTGAGGCAGGAGCGTTGCTTGAATCCAGGAGGCGGAGATTGCGGTGAGCCGAGATTGCGCCATTGCACTCCAGCCTGGGCAACAAGAGCGAAACTCCGTCCCAAAAAAAAAAAAGCAAAATAAAGGAAGGCTATTCCTTGTGAAGTTCTGGCATATTTGCATAGCAGGAAAGTGGAAAGAAAACTTAGAATAACACACTAATTGCCCCTTTTAAATTTCATTTAAAAAATGCTTTCTGCAAATTCCTGTATGTCCTTAAGGTAGGAAGGGAGGGGGGAGTTTAAGAGAACAGACCTCGAGGTCTGACAGCCTTAGGCTGGTGTTCTTCCCTGCTGAATTCTAACTGTGCAATCTTGGGCAGGTGACTTAACAATGGCAAATGCTTATTGAGGGTGTCCTATGTGCCAGAGGCGGTCCTAAGGGCCTTGCATACGCTATTGAATTGAGTGATCGAAATCACCAATATAATCAGTATCATTATTAACGCATTTCACGGATGAGGAAATTGAGACACAGAGAGATTAACTTGTCTAGGGTCACATAGTTAAGGACTAGCTGGAGGTGAGATTTGAATTCAGCGAGGCTGGCTCAAGAGCTCTTCTTAACGTTCTCACTAAATTTCTCTGAGCCTCTAGTTGCAGCAGAATTACTATTTATGAAAGAGCCCATGTGGAACAGGCAGAGTATACTTATTTTCTAGATAAAAGCAAACATATTAAGAAAAAGTAAAACCTGAAGAGTGGTCTATTTTTATTAACTCGGAGAGGTAGCAAGTCATTCAGTTTGTGCTCAAATATCCACTATAATCAAGAAGGTTGTATTAGTTTTTTATTTATTTATTTATTTATTATTTTTTTATTGCTGTATAGCAAATTACTACAAACATAGCAGTTTAAAACAACACAAATTTATCTCAGAGTTTCTGAACATGGGTTAACTGGGGCTGTCACTCAAGGTCTCACCTGGCTGAAATCAAAGTGTCACTGGAGCTATCTCATCTAGGGCCTGGGGTCCTCTTTCACGTTCATTCAGTCGTTTGTGGTTGTAGGAGTGAGGCCTCAGCCCCTAGGGAGCCCACCATTCCTGCCATGTGACCCTGTTCACATCATGGCAATTGTATCTTCAAGGCCAACAGGTGAAAGTCTCCACTGCTTAGAATCTCTCCGACTTCTTCCTTCTCTGACCTGCAGAGTCCATTTTAAAGGGCTCACCTGATTAGTTCAGGCCCACCCAGGATCATCTCTTCTTTGATTAACTTAAAGTCAACTGATTAGGAGCCTTAATTACATCTGAAAAAAATCTCTAACTGTGCCATATAATGAAATCTAATTACCTAATTGTAAGAATGACATCTCATCATATTCACAGGCCCTGCCCATACTCAATATCTGTAAACATACAGAGTGTTTGCAGCAGAGGGTAGAAATCTTGCGGGCGCATTTTACACTTCTGCCTACCATAAAGTCCTTGTCTTCAAGGAAAAATGATTAAGAGATTTTAAAGGTACGAATGGGCTCTTGCCAAAATGAAAGTTACTGTGCTCATGATTCTTGGACACAGGAGTCATAGTTTAGAAGCCTACCACATTTTAGAAGGCTCCATTGCTTCAGAGACTGAGCCTCCTTCATTGAGGCCTGGGTATTGTTTCTTGGTCTTTGTTGCTGCTTCAGAAAACTGGAATTGAATGATGGATCAGACCTTTGGTCTCCATCAGATCCACATTTGCCCAATGACCCCATGTAGGTGTGGCTCCAGCAGACACACCTGCTTGGGCTCTGTTGTTTGGCAACAAGACCAGGCAAGCAGTGTGGATGACTACCCACTTTGCTGTGGCATCAACCCACTACTCCCCTCCTGGCTCAGGAGGTCAGGCCCATCTCAGATATCCAGAACTGTGGCTTTAAGACAGTACAATTGGGAAACAGGCCACGTGGGGAGAGGGACAAAGTGAAAATGGATGTCAGCTCAGCGGGTGCAGCATTTTGAATCACAGCTGCAGCCAGGAATTATTGCCAAGTTAATTATTTGTAAGGCTTGGTCACTTAAGGGTTTTTGGTTCTCTGAGATAGAAACTCAAAGAAAACACCAGTAAGATATTTCACATTTTGGGAATCCAGCGCATATATACTGATAGTGAAGACAAAGAAAGAAACAAAGGCAGTTAAGAATAGTAATCTTTCAATTTTCTTGTATTTGCATAAATGACTTTCTTGTGGCTTATCATGTAAACCTTGCTACACTTTTTCTCAACAGTTGTGTTTGGTGATAAATGAAAGAAAATCCCAGTAGTCTCATCAACATCCTCCCATCTTTTCATCCATCCATCCATCCATCCCATCCATCCATCCATCCCATCCATCCATCCATCCCATCCATTCCATCCATCCCATCCATTCCATCCATGCATCCATCCATCCCATCCATCCATCCATCCATCCATCCACC
>PVKV010036242.1:0-15861 GCA_004027835.1 Alouatta palliata
TAAAAAAAAAAAAAAAAAAAAAACGGTCCAAGAGAATCTGAGGAACAGGGAGAGGGTATCCAAGGATGGAGTGAGAGACGAGGAAGGTGCTGACAATAATGACTGTTAACATTTTTAAATTTTTTTTAATTTTTTTTTTTTTTTTTTTTTAAGACGGGGTTTCACCATGTTGGTCAGGCTGGTCTTGAACTCCCGACCTCAGGTGATCCGCCCGCCTTGGCCTCCAAAGTGCTTGGATTACAGGCGTGAGCCACCACGCCCGGCCCGACTGTTAACATTTTTGAGGTTATTAGTGATAAAGGGTTTGTCAGTAAAGTGAAGTGAGTATGCTCCTACAGGCATATTAACGTGTGTGTCAGGGCCTTGGAGACGGAGAGTAAAGGAGCACTTGGAAGGGGAAAGGTTACACGAGGGAATTTCATTGGTTTGTTGGAGCAACACAAGGGAATTACATTGGTTCGTTGATGGGAAATGCATAGAGGAGCAAGAGTGGGGATAGTTGTCTGTGTAGTAAGGGGTCCTAATATGGGCAGAGTGGAGTTCATATGAGGTAAGAGTTGCTGTAGATAGTTGAGGAGAAGTATAGCAACTTGTTGGTATGAAATATCTGAGGAGGTTTTGCTAAACTTGTCTAAGAAAGAGAGAGGCTCCATGGGAGGATAGAGATAGGGACTGTTAAAAGAGATATGGAGATATAGGGAGACGGAAGAGGTAGCCCAGTCAGCTGGCAGGACAGGAATAGCGGTATAAGAGGAAGAACAAAGGGAGATGAAGAGCCAGCATTTTTTCACCAACAATGGGTTGGAATTAGTGAGGAGGAAATGGGTTAGATTGATGGTATGTTGAAGGTAAGTAGGAAGGGATAGAGAGTTACAGAATGGGACTGAGGATAAGAATGAGTAGAAAAGTGAAAAAGAGGACTTCATTAGGGTAAAAGAATTGGAGTGTCCCTTGCCACATAAGGTCATCTATCCATTCAAGGAAGGAGTCAAGGGTGGGAGTTTGTGGGTAGAATCAGGAGATATCAGCTAAAATGGTCTTGAGGAAAACAGTAAACCAGCAAGGCAAGCAGGCATAGGGCATTTAAATGTAGATGAAAAGGGTGATTAGAAGTATAGTTAGACAGAAAGCAACAGAAATAGAGAGCTTGTGAGGTGTACACCAAGCTTTAGGGGTGACTGTGTAGACTCCTGCTGCAAATAGCAAAGTTAAGAGGAGGACTCCTGTTGATGTTGAGATATAAACTAAACTCATGTGTGGTTTGTTGTCTACTCTTCAGGAATTTGAGTAAGCTTAAGAGAAGTAGGAGAGAGTACTTGCGACTTCCAAGAGGAGATGGCTGGGCTAGGCTGGTTGTCTGATGGGCACAGTTTAATCCTGGACTGGTGAACCCAGTGGGAAGGGTTTTGTAAATGGACAGCAGTTGGGTACTGTAGGCAGCCAGGTAGGGGCCCTTCCATTGAGGCTGTAGAGCTGCAAAGGTTAGATCCTTGACCAGCACTGATGATCCGGTTAAGGTGTCCTCATAAGACCATGTATCTGGAGTGGGGAGGAGGTTAGCAGCTTGATGAATTTCCTGCCTATTTTGTTGTAAAATGGGAAGATAGTCTCCAAGAGGGCTAGTGTCTGGGAGAAGGTTAGGTCCAAGCAAAAAGGTGCAACCATGTAAGAGTTCAAAGGGAGGCTGGGCGCGGTGGCTCACGCCTGTAATCCCAGCACTTTGGGAGCCCGAGGTGGGCGGATCACAAGGTCAAGAGATGGAGACCATCCTGGCCAACATGGTGAAACCCCATCTCTACTAAAAATACAAAAATTAGCCAGGTATGGTGGCACGCACCTGCGGTCCCAGCTACTCAGGAGGCTGAGGCAGAATTGCTTGAACCGAGGAGGCGGAAGTTGCAGTGAGCCGAGATTGCACCACTGCACTCCAGCCTGGTGACAGAACAAGACTCCATCTCAAAAAAAAAAAAAAAAGAAAAAGAGTTCAAAGGGGCTGTATCTTGTGGGTTCCTGGCAAGTGGCGTGAATTCAGAGAAGAGCAGTAGGTAGAAGGGATACCCAGTTCTTCTTTAATTGAAGGGTAAGTTTGATAAAATTTGTTTTTAGGAGACAATTAGCTTATTCTACGTTTCCTGATGACTGAGGGTGCTAAGGGGCATGGAGATTCCATTGAATGCTAAGGGCCTGAGAGACTGCTTAGGTGATTTGGCTAATGAATGTGGGGCCATTGTCGGATTATATGAAGTCAGCAGGCCAAATAGGGGAATGATATCATTTAACAGACAAGAAATAACAGCAGTGGCCTTTTTTGTTCCAGAAGGGAAGGCTTCAATCCACTCTGTAAAGATACCACCCATACAAGAAGATATTTGAATTTTCGGACACAAGGCATATGAATAAAGTCAATTTGCCAATCTTGCATGTGGGTAAATCCCCAAGCTTGGTGAATGGGAAAGGGAGGGAGGTCTTAAAAGTCCCTGGGGGTTGGTAGAGTGGCAGATGGAGCACTGAGATGTAATTAAGGATGGATTTCCATGAAGGGAAGGAGATAAGAGGTTCTAAGAGATGGGCCAAAGGCTCATATCCCACATGAAAGTGGTTATGAAAGGAAGAGAGGATAGACTGCACTTGCAAGGCAGGAAGAAGGAATTTTCCTTGATCGAAAAACCAACTATCTTGAGTGGAGAGCAACTGGTAGGTTAAGGATTCGGAAGGAGAGTAAGTAGGAGTAATTGAGGAAAAAGAAAAATATTGTCCGCTGGGGTGGATATTGGTATGTTTGCTGCCTTCTTGGCTGTCTCACTGGCATAAGCGTTTCCTTGGGCAATGGGATCTAAAGTTTCTTGGTGTCCTTTACAGTGGACAACTCCGGCCTTGGCCGGGAGAAGGGCAGCTTTAAGGAGAGTTCTTATTAAAGAAGCATTGATAATGGAAGATCACCGTGTAGGGAGAAAGCACCTTTCTGCCCAGACGACAGCGTGGTCATGGAAGATGTGGAAAGCATATTTGGAGTCACGTAGATGTTGACTTTTAGCCCTCTTGCCAGGGTGAGGGCACAAGTGAGTGCTAGCTGTTCAGCTTGTTGAGAAGTAGTAGACAGAGGAAGGATGGCAACTTCAGTGATAGAAGTGTGGGAGACAACAGCATAGCCTGCCTGTCCTGGAGAGGACTGGTTAGGTTTTGAAGAACTGCCATTAATAAACTATGTGTGATCAGTCTGGGATAGGGAAAAGAGATATGAGAGGAAAAGAGGAGACAGCAATGTGGATGAGGGGGATACAGTCGTGTGGTGTGGGTTTTGCATTTGTGTTTGGTATTAGATGAGAGGCTGGATTAAAATCGGGATCATGTTTAGTAGTCACAGTGGGAGTTTCAATAAAGAGCGAACAGAGTTGGATCAGAGTTGGGGAAGATAACAGATGTGGAAGATGCGAAGAGGATACTAAAGATTGAAGATTGTGAGAGCCGTATAGAGTGAGGCATAGCCTGTGATTTTGAAAGCCTCAGGAAGTAGATCAGAGGCAGCTGCTGCACATGGGCATGAGAGCCATCCTAAGACAGTGAAGTCAAGTTGTTTAGAGAGTAAGGCAACAGGACATGGGTCTGGCTCTTGTGTAGGAACTCCAAATTCACCACCCTGAATTTCAGCAGTATATAAGGAAAAGGGTTGGGACATGTTGGGGCAAGCCAGTGTGGGAGCAGTTTCCAGAGCTGTTTTTTGTTTGTTTGTTTTGTACTACCTGGCCTTCAGTATCTAGAGCTGTTTTTAAAGAGTAAAAGGAGGAATGAGAAAAGGATTTAGAATCTGTAGGATTGAATAAGTTTCCCTTGGTGAGCTTATGTAGTGGTTTGGTCAGAATGGCAAAACCTGGTATCCAAAGGTGAAAGTATCTGACTACACCTAGAAAGGAAAGGAGCTGTTGTTTTGCAGAGGGAGTTGGGGTTGAAGAGATTAACTGGATACGGTGGGGAGAGCATGGGTGTTTTATTGGAGGATGACACCCAGGTAGGTGACAGATGGAGAAGAAATCTGGGCCTTAGAAGTAGACACACAATATCCCTTTTTTTTCCCCCCCGCTATTTCCAATAATGGCTATAAGCAAAATATCTCTGTAAGAATAGGTGCTGGCCAGGTGCAGTGGCTCATGCCTGTAATCCCAGCACTTTGGGAGGCCAAGGCGGGCAGATCACGAGGTCAAGAGATCGAGACTATCCTGGCCAACATGGTGAAACCCTGTCTCTACTAAAAATAAAAAAATGAGCTGGGCATGGTGACGTTCGCCTATAGTCCCAGCTACTTGGGAGGCTGAGGCAGGAGAATTGCTTGAACCCAGGAGGCGGAGGTTGCAGGGAGCCAAGATCGCGCCACGGCACTCCAGCCTGGTGCCTGGCAACAGAGTGAGACTCTGTCTCAAAAAAAAAAAAAAAAAGAACAAGTGCTGAAGAAGCAGGAGGGTATCTTACTGAAAAGCTCCATAAGAGGGGCTGCGCAGGAGAAGGGCATCCACGTATTGAATAATGTAAGAAGTCGAAGGACAAAAAGAGAGCAGGTTGTAAGTGAGGGCCTCAGTGAAGTAGTGTGGGCTGTTCCTGAAGCCCTGAGGCAGGATAGTCTAGGTGAGTTGTCGTGACTGGTAGACGTCAGGGTTGGTCCAAGTGAAGGCAAATAGAGGTTGGGAGGAGGGTTGTAAGGGGGTGGTAATAAAGGCATCTTTGAGATCAAATACCGAATAATGGGTTGTGGAGAGAGGACTTGAGGACAGGAGAGTATATGGGTTTGACACTACAGGATGGATAGGAAGGACAATTTGATTGATAAGGTGAAGGTCTTGGACCAGCTGGTAAGATTTGTCTGATTTCTGGACAGGCAAGATAGGAGCGTTGGTAGGCTTTAGGAGACCATGTTGTAACAAATGAGTGATAACAGATTTTAGTCCTTTTAGAGCATGTTGGGGAATGGGATATTGGTGCTGGGCAGGGTGGGAATGATTGGGTTTTGGGGGATAGTGATAGGTGCATGGTCGGCTGCTAAGGACAGGAGAGAGGTGTTCCACACCTGTGGGTTAAGGTAAGGAGATATGGGAGCCTGTGTAGTAGGCTTTGGGTCAGGTAAGAGGGCAGCTATGAGATGTGGCTGTAGTCCTCAAATAGTCAGGGTAGCAGATAATTTAGTTAAAATATCTCACACAGTCAGGGGATGGGCCACATGGGGATGATTAGGAAGGAGTGAGTAAAGGAGTGTTCCCCAAGCTGACACCAGAGTTGGGGGGGTTTTGAGAGATTTTGAAGACTAGACTTCAATTCCCACAACAATTGTAGGACCTAAGGAAACAGGCCCATGGGAGGAAGGCAAAGTGGAGTGGGTTGCCCCTGTATCAACTAAAAAGGAGATGGACTTACCCTTCATGGCAAGTTACCCGAAGCTCAGTATCCGTGATGGTCCAGAGGGCTTCCAAAGCAGTTGGGCAGTGTCAGTCTTCAGATGATAAACCAAGAGGTTCTGGAAAAGTGTCAGCTGGAAAGTATTGGGTTTGAACTCCAGAAGCCTTGGGAGTGGCCATACCAGTCCGATTTCCAGTGAGGTCCCACACAGACAGGACATGGCTTAGAGGGGGCCTGGGGCTGGGAGGATTCGTTAGCCCAGTGTCCAAGTTTTTGGCATTTGAAGCAAGATGGAGCCCCAGGCTGTGGGCACTCCCTGGCCCAGTGGCCAGGTTTTTGGCGTTTGAAGCAAGGCCCTGGAGGAGGATAGCTTGATGGAGCACCTGATGGTGGTCACCTTGGTGCCTGAAAGTTTTTTGTCGTTGAAACCGTAGCTGGGGTTTGTCTTATGGCAGAGGCAAGCAGTTGCAGTTCTGAAATGCATTGCTGCTTCCTTCCTATTATTAAACACCTTAAAGGTGAGGTTAATTAGATCCTGTTGTGGAGTCTGAGGGCCTGAGTCTAGTTTTTGAAGTTTCTTCCTAATGTCTGGGGCAGATTGGGTAATAAAATGCATATTGAGAATAAGGTGACTCTGCCCCTCTGGATCTAGCACTGTGAAGCGTCTAAGAGTTTCTGTTAGGCGGGCCATGAATTGGGCAGGATTTTCATGTTTACCCTGGGTTGTTTCTTTAAGTTCGTCATAATTCAGTTTTGTAAGATGCCTGCTCAAGTTCCTCAATTAAGCAAGAGACCACATAGTAACGCTTGGTGACGTCAGGCGAGCCCACCTGGTATTGCCATTGGGATTCTACGCTAGGTACTGCCCTGATGCCCTCTTGGAGGGCTGGCTCATGGCATCTGTGGGTATCAGCATAAGATTGAGCCACAGTGTAAAACCCTGTTTCATTCATCTGGGAAGAGAGTAGAGGTCAGAATGACATTGAAGTCATTCAGGTTAAACTGTAGGACTGAGTTAGGTATTGGAACTCTTGGATATATTTAGCGGAATCTGATGTGAAGGATCTTAAGCACTGACCAGTTTGGGACAGATTGGATGGAGAAAAAGGAACATGTACCCTGACTATGCCCTCAGCTCCAACCACCTCTTGAAGGGGAAACTGTTGGGTCGGGGAGGGAGAGCTAGTGTTAAGGCTGAATTGTGCCCTGGAGCCGGTGTGGGATGGAGAAGTCACAGGAGAGGTATAAGAAGGAGGGGATGGGGCAGTGGGGAGATCAGGGTTGGGTTCGGCCTGATGAGGGGCAGCCTGGGGGGCGGAGGGAAAGCTTACAGGGGTCTATGGAGAGTGAAGAATCTGCATTGGTGGTAGGGACAGGGGATACAGATGGGAGAAGAAGAAGGAGAATTTGAGAGGGGTCACATTGGGAACAGAGGCTGGGAAGGGAATGAAGTGTGAAAAATGCCTGGTCGTAGGGAATTTCAGACCATTTGCCCATTTTATGACAAAAGTTATCTAGAGCCTGCAGGATAGAAAAATCGAAGGTTCCGTTCTGTGGCCTTCTAGAGCCATTGTCCAGTTTATATTGTGGCCCAAGTGGTATTGCACAAGAAAATAAGACACTTAGGTTTTAGGTCAGGTGATAGTTGAAGGGTTTGAGATTTTTAGAACGAAGGCTAAGGGAGAGGAGGGAGGAATGGAGTGGGGGAGGTTGCCCATAGTTTAAGAAGAGCAGTGGAGACAAGGAAAGTGAGTGCACGACCAAGCAGTTTAACAGGCATCCCAGACTAAACCTTGGTCTGTACCTGGGGTGGATCGGTCAAAAGGGGCATCCTCTGCATTGATCCATCACCTACAAGTGTGAGTGAGTGACTGGAGCAGGCGTCTCTGCAGTGATCAGCCACCAAGGGAAGACTGTCTTCCCAGTTCCGTGACCTGTGTAGGATTTTTTTCTGGTCACGAATCTCACGGAAAGTCCTATCTCTCCTGTTTCTGCTGAAAGGGAGAGGAAAATGAAACTGAAAGGAGAAGAGTGACAGCGAGAAGGGCTAAAGAAGAGAGTTGAGGCAAATGGCTTACCTGATCTGAAAATGCTGTGTGGATCCGTGGGCTTGTCTGACGGGCCTAGGTCCTTCACAGAGGGAGCAGAGGAGAGCAGGGACAGGGTTTCAGCTCCATAAGAGTTCCCACGGCCGGGCGTGGTGGCTCACGCCTGTAATCCCAGCACTTTGGGAGGCCGAGGCGGGTGGATCATGAGGTCAAGAGATCAAGACCATCCTGGTCAACATGGTGAAACCCCGTCTCTACTAAAAATACAAAAATTAGCTGGGCGTGGTGGCGTGCGCCTGTAGTCCCAGCTACTCAGGAGGCTGAGGCAGGAGAATTGCTGGAACCCAGGAGGTGGAGGTTGCGGTGAGCCGAGATCGTGGCATTGCACTCCAGCCTGGGCAACAAGAGTGAAACTCCGTCTCAAAAAAAAAAAAAAGAGTTCCCGCGTTCTGGGTTTCGGCACCAAATGTTAAGCGCGTCGCTCACAAAAAGAGATCACCAGGCAGGCTTCGTGTGGGCAACAAGGCAGTTTTATTTAGCACTTGGGTGCAAGTGAGCCAAGTCTGAGAAAGGAGTTAGGCAAGGGGAGTAGGAAAGGGGACTGATTATATAGGTTGGGGCAAATGGTCAAAGATGGTAATCTATTTTAGGGAGGGATGCATGGTCACAAGGGTGGGAGTTATTGGTTGCAAATGGAGAGGAGAGTGTGGTAAATTACATAGTTATAGGGGTAGGGGTCTTGAGAAACCTAATGTCTAAGAGAAAATTGCTCAAGGCTGAGCAGGAACAATGGTCAGATGTTACACGGGGAGAGCAATCAGTTGAGGCAAGAACTAGTTGTTACACTTCTCTTTATGACCATCCAGTTACTTCAGACTTTCTGGCTCCTGGAGACCATTGGAGGTGTATGTGCAGGTCACCAAGCATCTAAGGGCCAGGCTTGAACTTGGAGGCCTGACAGTGGTGGGGAAGTCATTAGCTTCTGGGTAGATTTTTAAAGACGGAACCAACAGATCTACTGCATCAGATGTGGTCATGAGTGAACGTAGGGAGGGAAGGGCTCTCCAGCTTTTTTTTGTCAGTTTGTTTTCCTTCTTGAACATATGAAAGAATGGAAATTGTTAAGTCAGATCAGGGAGCACCTTTCAGGGGGATCAAGAATTGGGTTTTGGACTTGGTGAATCCAAGGTGTTCTGCATTGGAGGTTCACCTGGGTACCTGAACATGCAGGTCTGGAGTTCTGGAGAGGGAGGGGTGCTAGAGACCTTCAATGGGTAAGGCATAAGGTCAAAGCCTGTAGATCAGATTTAGAGGGTGGGATATTAAGGATGTTATTTTATGTGGTCTGTGAAGTAAGAGATAGGGTTAGAGTGGGATGCCAGGGAAGAAGAGGTGGACACTTAAGATTCCTTCCAGAAAGGAGGGGTCCTGACAGGTGAAAGTGTTAGGCATGCTCTGAATGAAGAGACCACCTGAACAGGCTTTGTGTAAGCAACAAGGCTGTTTATTCAGCTGGGTGCAAGTGGGCTGAGTCCAAAAAGAGAGTCAGCGGAGGGTGGTGGGATAAGAGTTGGTTTTTTGGTTTGGGGTAGGCAGTGGAAAGTTACAGTTCAGGGCAGTTTTTTTGCAAGCTGCAAGCCAGAAGTGGGGTTTGCTGGGGGGTAAGGGGGTGTCACAAGGTTCAGTGTCACAAGGTTGGATTATCTGTTACGGCAGCAACAGCTGAGGCAAGAACAATGGCAAAATGTTGCAAGGTCGGTTAATTAGGCACTGCAGGAAGTAGCCATTCTTCTGTGGCTTTTCTATTACTGCAGACTTTCTGGCTCCGGGAGGCCTTCTGGAGGTGTACCAGTGGGTCACAGGGGTCACCATGGTATAGTCCGTGGTGCAGCCAGTTCAAAGAATCTTGCGTTCCTGTCTTTTTATATTAATAACATAAAGGAGAAAAGGAAAAACTAGAAAGGGAGAGGCAGTGAATATTTTGGGGGCGGTACAGAGGGGTGGTGGGTGATGTTTCTCAGGGCTTCTTCGAGCAAGATTGGGGGTGGTGTGGAAGCCTAAAAATGGGAGAGAATTTAGACTGCCGAAAAGTTTTAGGCAAAGGTTGATACTGTGGGTTTGTTAGAAGGAGCATTTGCCACATTGATCTGTTACAGCCTGGATATGATTTTGTAGGAATTGAAAGACTAGTCCGAAGAGGCAAGATCCAAGTAAGAGAAGGAGAAAAATGGGTATGAGGGGGCCTGCTAATGGAAGGAGCCATGATACCCAGTTCAAGAGTGACCAGCTAGGTCCAGAATAGTTATCTGCCTGATTAGTGAGCTTTTGTCTTTTGATGGTGTCATATACAAGGCTGGATTGGTTTAGAAGAAAGCAGCGTTCTTCATTTAGGTGTAGGCAGAGTCCTCCTTTTTTAGCAGTCAGTAGATCGAGGCCTTGGTGATTTTGTAGGACACCTGCAGCCGGTGAATTGGGCTTGAAGACAGATAGTGTTTGGGTTATGTCGGTAATGCTGGCGGAGAAATCATTAGAGAGACTGCGAAATGTGGCAGTAGAAGTAGTAAGACCTGCTATACCCAGTCCGACAAGTAAGGGGATTAATGGAATGACTTTTTGGCCGTGTGGGAATTACAAGGGGGACAGAGAGGTGCTTATTTCCGTTGACAAACTGGGTTTTGGGAGTAAGGAATATTAAGGTACAAGTGCCTGTGCGATTGACAGGAAGGCAGATGTAGGTGGAAGAGCCACAGAGAAAGAAAAGTCCTTGGCTCAGGCAGAACTGGAAGTGTAGACTGAAAAGGTGAGAAAGTGTTCTGAAGGAGGTAGGGTTTTTGTTTTTTTTTGGTTTTTTTCTTTTTTTACTCACAACATGGCTGCGTACTTACAGAGGAGTTAGGATTTTGCACCCAGATACCAAGGGAACCAGCAAGGGCTGCGGCTGTTAGAGATTGTAGTGGGGTTTCATAAGGTAACTGGTTGGAGGGAGAGGCTTTATTTTCATGGTGTATGAGAAAGTGTTTGGTCTCTGTAAGTAATCGTCTGCTTTTGTTAAAGATAGGTACGAGCAGACAGGAGGAAGGGTCTGGAGGAGAGTCCGATGAACAAGGAGAGGGCAGTCAAGGGTAGAGTGAGAGAGAGGGAATTGCCTACCTAGGCAAAACTTGCTGTTGACATTTTTAAGAGTGCTAGTAATGAGGGAGGGCCCTTTTGTAATGTGAAGCTGGTGTGATTCTATTTCTTGGTTAATGTGGGTGACAGGCTTTCGAGGTGGAGTGTAAAGGAGCGCAAAGAGGGTGGAAGGTTTCCTAGGGGAATTGCAGTAGGTCAGTTGTCAGGAAATACATAAGGGAGGTGATAGGGATAGTTGTGTGGTTAGTGGTCCAAAAACAGGGGTTGTGGAGTTGGTGTATAGTGAGAGATTACACAGGCAAAGAAGAGCAGTGGCCTGTTGATATATCTGGGGTGTCTCTTTTGAATCTAAGAAGTAGAGGAGTTCTTGGAGGGGGCGGGTATAGGTGGGGGTTGTTGAAGGAAGTTTGGAGATACAGAGAGAGGGGAGAGTTTGCCCAGTCTGCTGGTAGGGCAGGGACGGCTGTGTAGGAGGAAGAGGAGAGGAATACACATAGCCAACAATCACAGGCTAAGGAAGGATTTGAAATAGGAGAGAATGGGTTAGATTGATGGTATGTTGGATGTAATTAGGGAGGGTTAGAGGATAGCAGGAGAACTGGAGTGAGGTTAAGAGTGAGTATAAAAGAAAAGAAAATAACGTGCTGGGAAAATCCTTTTGATTTGGGAAAAAAAAAAAAAGAAAATAACTACTGGGGTGGAAGAGTTGGAGAGTTCCATGCCACTGAAGGTTATCTATTCAGTCTAAGAGAAAGTTAAGGGTGGCAGCTTGAGGGTAAAACCATGAAATATTAGCTGTAATTGCCTGGAGGAAAAGTGTAAACCGGCAACTTAAACAAAAGCAGGGCATCTAAAAGTAAATGAGTACAGTGAATTTGAGCACAGTTAGACGGTAAGAGAAACAGAGACTTTCTGATGTGTGGTTTAAGTAATGGGGGCGACTGTGTAAAGGCCTTTGGCAAATAGTAGTGTTGAGAAAAAGATGATTCCACTTGGCAGATGTGGGTGAGTGTAAGAGAAATGGGAGCTGTGTTATTACAGTGGGTCCAGGGGTGAATAGTCATGCAATAGGTATGTCTGCCAACACAAAACCCTGATTGTTAAGCAAAGAGGTGGTGCTGACTTTTGGGGGTCCTGTAAAACGGACAGGTAGGCTAAATGAAGCGATTTGGGTAACTAGAAAGTTTTGATAGTCTCTTGGGGCTTGGAGTTGTAAGGTAAAGTTGCATTCATGGGTAGTAGGTGGCCAAGAGATAGGCTGGAGGATAGATCGTGTTGGAAGCATAAAGGGGACTGACATCTTTTTCCTAACACTGCTTTTTTGCAGAAGGCCTTTACACAGTATTTGTGGTTACAGGACCGTGTATGGATTTATTACCTGTATATGGAGTGAGGCTGGAAATGCAGGAGCACAGAAGCTGTACTGCGTGTCCTGTTAGGGTATGTTCGGTTATGTCAGTGATGGAGAACTCAGCTAATGACTGCATGTTTTTAAGAGTTGAAAGGGGCCTTTTCCTTCACAGCGAGGGTGATAAGTTAGGCAAGTAAGAATCCATGTTTTTGCAGGGATGGGAGCGGCAGCGTAAGTTGTAGCTGATAGAGAGATGCAAAGTCGGCAACCTTTTGTTAGGGTTGGGTTGGATTGGTTTAGCAAAAGATGGGTTAAGTTAAGAGTTTTGTTGAGGTGATGGAAATAATAGGTGCGATTTTGTGGGGCAGCCAAGGGAGCGGGAGGAATAGGCAGACAACGAATGGAGAGGAAAGTAAACAGTTTACTTCACCGGGGGAGAAGTCACATGGGGTACCTTGAAAAGAAGGGTATTCACTTTAGAAGAGAGTTAAGGGTGGCAGCCAGGGGTCGAACCAGGAAATGTTTTGGCACACAGAATCGAAGAAGAGGGTGAAGTGGCAAGACAGACAGGAGCAGGGCGTTTAAGTTTCTTCAGAAATTCAGGTGAGTTTCAGAGAAGTTAGGGACAGTATAAGGGTTTGGTACTGCAGGATGGATGGGGAGCACTAGCTGATTAATAAGGTGAAGGTTTTGGACTAGCCTAGGATTTGTCTGGTTTTTGGACAGGTAGGATGGGGGTCTTATAGGGAGAGTTAGTGAAAACTAAAAGGCCATGTTGTAGTAAGCGAGTCATAACAGGTTTTAGGCCTTTTAAGGCGTGTGCTGGGATGGGGTACTGGTGCTGGGCAGGATGATGGTGGTTAGGTTTTAAGGGGATGACAATCGATGAGTGAGCAAGGGATGGGAAGGTAGTGTTCCACACCCTAGGGTGAAGGTAGGGGGACCTACGGGGAGCTGTTGAGGGAGGTGCGGGTTTGGGGAGGAGGGCGGTAATGAGGTGTGGCTGTAGTCCACGAATAGTTGAGGCAGACAATTTTGTTAGGATAGCTTGGCCTAATGGGAACTGGACAAGTGGGTATGATCCCTTGTCCAGAAATGATTGCTGGCCTAACTGACACCAGACTTGGGGAGTTTTGGAAGCCTTGCCATCAATTCCCACCACAGTTATGGAGGCCAAGGAGATGACCTTGAAGAGTGGAGTGGGTGGCTCCTGTATTGATTAAGAAGGGGATGGACTTAACCTCTACCGTAAGAGTTAACCAAAGCGCGGCATCCATGACGGTCCAGGGGGCCTCCAAGATGTTCAGGCAGCATCAGTCTTTAGCCGCCAAGCCGAGGAGCAGCAATGTGAGTCAGGCCGACTTCCAGTGGGGGGCCCCACAGACAGGGCAGGGCTTAGGAGGAATCCCTGGCTGCGGGCATTCCTTGGCCCAGTGGCCAGGTTTCCAACACCTGAAGCACCGTCTGGGAGGGGCAGCTGGATGCTGCATTCCCGGCACTTTGAAGTCTTTGTGAGCCGATGGTGTGGCTGAGGTTTGTCATGGCAGAGGCAAGCATCTGTGGGCAGCAGCTTCTTCCCTATTATTGAACACCTCGAAGGCCAGGTTGATTAATTCCTGTTGTGGGGTTTGAGGGCCAGATTTTAATTTCTGTAGCTTTTTTGTAATGTCTGGGGCTGATGGAGTGATAAACATTTTTTAGGGGTGAGAGTAGAAGTAAGGATGACATTTAAGCCACTCCAGGTGAGATTATGGGACTGGGTTAAGTATTGGAGGATCTGATGAAAATGAGTCTAACCATTGGTCAATTTGGGAAAGATTGGCTAAAGAGAAAGAAATGTGCACCCTAACTTTGCCTTTGGCTCCAGTCATCTTTGGAAGAGGGAATTGTTAGGCAGAGGGAGAGGAGTTAGCTATGGGACTAAACTGTAAGCTGGACCAGATGTGAGGTGGGGAGGTGACAGGGGAGGCATAAGGAGCTGGGTTGTGGGCAGAGGAAGAGGAGGGAGGCTTTTAGGGGCGGGTGGTTAGGGCCTGGATTAGGGCCTGGTTTGGACAGGTGAGAAAGAGAAAGGTTGGAAGGGTTGATGGATGAGGAAGATTCTGAGTTACTGCTGGAGGCAAGAGTGGTGGACAGAGAAGAGAGAAGGAAAATCTGGGATGGGTTGCATTGAAAGCAGAAATTAGGGAGAGATTGGGGTATAAACAAATGCTTGGACATCAGGCACCTTTAGACCATTTGCCCATTCATTCGCGAAAATTATCTAGGTCTCACAGAATAGAAAAATTGAAAGTGTTGTTTTCTGACCATTTGGAAGCGTTGTCTAATATGTACGGGGACCAGGCTGTATTGCAGAAAAAAAGACGTTTAGGTTTCAGATTGGGCTACAGTTGAAGAGGTTTTAGGTTTTTTAGGATGCAGGCTAGTGGCAAAGACTGAGGAATAGAGGGCAGAACACTGCTCATACATAGCGAAGGAGATAAGTTTTAAGGAAAGAACTAGAGAAGAGACAAGGAGATGGAGTGAGCAGCCACCAGGATTTTCAGTAGGCATTCCTGACTGAGTCCTGGGCTGTAACGTGGGCGAGTGATCAAAGCAGGCATCCCTGCGAGTGACCAGACACCAAGGGAAGACTGTCTGACCTAATGGAGTTCATGACTAATATTGCAGATAAAGAGTGTCTCCTTCGTCTCTACTTAGAAGCAAGAGTTAAAGGAAAAGAGCTGGGGGGCCGGGGGAGGCAGGGAGAGACTTGAACCTGAGATGTGTCTCCTTTTCTGTACTTAGAAGGAGAAGGATTTAAAGGAAAAGAGAGAGGGAGAGACTGCTTACCTGATCTGAAGGTGGTGAGAAGGTTGTTGGGCTGGTCTGATGTGCTGAGGTCACAGATGGAAGTCTTCACAGAGGAGGAGCAGGGACAGGGACTGGTCTCCCACAGGAGTATCCCTGTCCTGTGTTTAGACACCAGATGTTAGGCGTGCTCTGGATGACGAGACCACCAAAACAGGCTTTGTGTGAGCAACAAGGCTGTTTATTCACTCGGGTGCAAGTGGGCTGAGTCTGAAAAGAGAGTCAGGGAGGGTGATGGGATAAGAGTTGGTTTTATAGATTGGAGTAGGCAGTGGGAAGTTACAATTCAGCACACTTTTTGCAAGCTGCAAGCCCGGGGGAGGGGCACTGGGTTTCCTGGGGGGAGGGGGTGGTGTCATAAGGTCTAGTGTCACCAGGTTGGGTTATCATTTAAGGCAGGAATGGTTGAGGCAAGAACACTGGCAAAATGTTGGAAGGTCGGTTAATTGGGCACAGCAGGAACTGGCCATGCTTCTTCTGTGGTTTTCCTTTTACTTCATACTTTCTGGCTCCAGGAGGCCTTCTGGAGGTGTACGTGTGAGTCACAGGGTAACCATGGTGTAGTCCATGGTGTATCCAGTTCAAAGAATCTTGCAGGAAGGATTCTGTGTTGTGTCAGTAAGAGGAGAGCGCTGTAGAGCGTAAGTAGCGTGGCCTGCACTGGAGACCAAGGTGTGGGATGCAGCAGGTTTGCCACCCTAGTCTCACCATGCTCTCACGGGCACTGCCTGAGTAGCAGTCCCATCCCCAGCCAGTGCACTGGTGTCTCAGTTACTCAAACCCTCGGGTAAGCAGAAATGATGAACATCTCTAATGAAGGATCATGCAGCTCCCCTTCAGAGGAATATGTATCAGGTAGGCTGGTTTAGTGCAAGGGCTAGCATGCACCTTGCAAGTACACAAAAGTAGGAGACTAAAAAATGTGTATATAAAATAAGTTAAATTTATACCAGCACTTGATGATTGGTCAAAATATTAATTTGTCTAAAGTATTTTATTACAGTGGGAAATCTTACCAAATTTTCTGAAAAGCTTTTAAAGCAAGCAAAACAAACCTAATTTTTCAAAAACTCATCAGTTCATTTGCATGGATAGTAGTAG
>PVKV010036243.1:0-15861 GCA_004027835.1 Alouatta palliata
GAGGTCTTCATCCACTCAATTCCCCCCACAGGAGCTCCCTTTCCATCTCGAGGTCTTCATCCACTCAATTCCCCCCACAGGAGCTCCCTTTCCGTCTCAAGGTCTTCATCCATTCAGTTCCCCCCACCAGGAGCTCCCTCCCCATCCCCAGGCTTTACATCTGAGCCCTTCAGGTCTCAGCTCCATAACCCTTCCCTGACCCCCATCCCACTTTCCCATCTGAAGGAGGTCTCCTGGTATATTAGCTCTCAGCACTCCATGTTCTTTTCCTCCATGCCACCCATTGAAAACGTCCTTCTCAATTTATTTGGGGATGGCTATTAACAGCCTCTCTCACTAGGCTGTCAGCGTCATGGAGACAGACACCTCATCTCTTTCGTTCACTCCCAACATCCACTTCCCAGCCCCAGCACTGAGCCCAGAGGACAATAAACACTCAATACTTACTGCCCACATTAAAAAATCAGGTGTGGTTTAGCCATCTGTGTGGGTTTGTTCAATAGATGACCCTCTTGTCTGAAAGAAGGCAGTCATGACCGTGAGAGGGACACCACCAAAATAAACACTTCCCTGCCTCTCTGCCCCCTTGGGATGAAATGCAAATAATATCCTGTACTTCGTGTAACAAAGTAAAAATCTGATTCCTGTTCGATCCCACACCACACTTAACTTTGTTAGGTGGTAGGCAAGTGCTGTTACCCTTGGCATGATGCCCAAAGAAGGGAAAGGGTTTGCCCAGCTTCACACAGACATTAACAGAAGCATGGAGAACAAAGTGGGGCTATCACCTTCTGCCTTGATCAAGCCAGATCTGCAGCCCTTTTTACATTCAAGAGGAAGAGCCTGGGAATACTGACTCGCTGAGCTGAGTTCCCTGAGTGAAGGGTCATGTCTGTTTTATAAATTCCTGTCTTGTCAGCACCTAGCTCACAGCCTGGCACATAGAGGTGCTTGAAAATCCACTGTGAAAGGAACAAATGATGCCTGCCCTGGAAAAGAATATATAGGTTGGGGTGGGGGCAGGGAGAAGGGAGACAGGTTTCTAAACATCTGAAAAGCTACTATGTGAAAGAGGGAAATCATTTCTGGACCAAAATAAACATCTTTCTTTTACTAAGAACAGTCCAGACTCACAAGGGCTCCTTTAAGAGACAGCGAGTTCCCTGTCAACCAACGTAATCAAACTGGGCCTGGACAAGCATCTCTGTGGCAGTGACAGCAGCAGGGCCTCCACATGGTACAGCGCTGTGAGGGCCTTTACATACCAAGAGTGGGAATGGTGGCCCAGAGGCTGGGGTAGAAATTAGCATCCAAAGAGCCGTGCCTAGGTTCAGAGAGCTGCAGGGTCCCACCTAACTCTGGAAAAGTGCGATTCTCTCGTCTGGGTGCAGAGGAGCACCAGGCTTCAGCCCCATGTCTCCCGATTTGCAGCCCAGTCCCATGGACATGAGGGCTGGGGTTATGGATCAGAAAGTCTCAGGACTCAGCTTTGACCCTCAGCTACTCCACTTGACTTCTGGCCTTTGTTCTCGCAATGACTGTGCTGGGGGTCAGAAAACTGAACCTCCACCCATAAACCCACCCTGATGCTCACTGTCCCCCTGGTACATCTTTCCCTTCCTCCTCCATTTGGGCACAATCTCACCCACTCGCCCCCCAAGTCTAGCCTGGGGGTGCTGGGGCAGCTGTATCCCTGAGAGCCACCTCCCAGGTGCCCCCACCTTCCCCAGCACATGGGGGTCCTTGTGCAGAGGGGACAAGGTACAGCTAGAGGGGGCTCAGCTGGACCCAGAGACAAAGGGGAATGGGAGGTTGCCACCTGGGGACTGAGTGCCAATCCCGGCTGCCTCTGAAGGTCTGATGTAGCTGCCTCCCAGTCTCCCCTCTCGGTGGGTACAGTAAGAGGACTCTCAAATGGTCTTCACCTACAGAAAGAGAAATTCATGAGGAAGCAGAAATTAGGGCTGAGGGGACACCAAGCAGGAAAGTGGTTCTGATCTCCAGCCGGCTCGGCTTCCGTGGTCAGAGGCCATCACCACACGACACCAGCACAAAAGGCTCAGTGGGCTTAGATCTGCTGGCTGGTGCCCAGGGCCATTTCTAGGGAGCGGGAACCAAAAGAAAGTGACACCCAAAGACTGAATCAGCCTTTCTGCTGCCGGAGATTAATGAGCAAGGCTCCTTGACTTTTTGGGGAGCTGCTGCTTTGATTTCTGCAAAACCCCTTCCTGGTAGACACTGAAATGGTTAATCAACCCTGCTAATTCTTGTTAGCTCCACAGGGACATAGAGACAGACTCAAATCCTGCCTTGGGGACCTTCAGGACAACTCCACCAAGGAGGCACGGCGGTGAACAGGTGACAGTGACATGATGCCATGCAGAGCCCAGCAGGCGACTAGCAGGGGCACCCCGAGTCTGCTCCACGCTCCTGGAGAGACAGCGGTTTGTTCTGGCTCAGGAGATGGTGGCCTTTAGGCTGCACCCCATCCCCACAAGCCGGGGAACGAGGGGCAAGGCCAGAGCCACGGGCTGCACCCCTGCCTGCTGGGACACCCTGGTGCTGGGCTTGGGCAACCCACCGAAGGCCAACCTGCTCAGATCGGCTGTGATGTCTGGATTGTGGAGACTCCCGTTGGGGTGTCCTGGTAACAGAAGGTGTGATCGGGATGGGGGACAGAGCTGGCTTCAGACAGATCAAGTTTTGTTTTGTTTTTTATTGTTTTGAGACAGAGTCTCTGTTGCCCAGGCTGGAGTGCAGTGGCATGACCTCAGCTCACTGCAACCTCTACCTCCTGGGTTCAAGGGATTCTCCTGTCAGCCTCCTGAGTAGCTGGGATTACAGGCTCCTGTCACCACACACACCAGCTAGTTTTGTATTTTTTAGTAGAGGTGGCGTTTCACCATGTGGGCCAGGCTGGTCTTAAACTCCTGACCTCAGGTGATCTGCCCACCTCGGCCTCCCACAGTGCTGGGATTACAGGCATGAGCCACCATGCCCGGCCCGGATCAAGTTTTTAAGACACCAGTAGCCTTCATCTGTGTCAGTCTCTATCCATCCAAAGGAGCATGAAGGGAAATGTCACCTCCCTGGGAAACAAAACTACATTTCAGCAGAAGCCTCCTAGAGACCAGGAGGTCACCCAGTGGCATCTCCCTAATGGGAAAATCTCTGGCTTGTCAGTGGAGAGATATTGAGAGGTCCTGAGACAGCAATTTGTACAATGACTTTTTCCTCAAAAGCACACCCTCTGCAAGAACAAAAAAAAAAAAAAAGGAAAAGAAATAAAAATTTAAAAAATTTGAAAAGCATACCCTCTGCTAACACCACATTCAGAGATCTGCCTCCTTCCAGGTCTGGCACAGTTTCTAGGAAAGAGGCTTTGGAGTCAGACAGACCTAAGCTTGAACCCCATCTCTTCCGGTTCCCAGCTCAGTGACGTCTGGCCAGTCACATGACCTCCCTGTGCTTCTGCCTCCTCCTCGGTGAACTGGGAATCACAGGGCCCACCGTGAAGCACTTCTGTAAGAATGGAGGAAGGAAGGCTGCGTGCGGTGGCTCACGCCTGTAATCCCAGCACTTTGAGAGGTTGAGGCGAATGGGTCACCTGAGGTCCAGGGTTCGAGACCTGCCTGCCCAATATGGTGAAACCCTGTCTCTACTAAAAATACATAAATTAGCTGGGCATGAAGACACACGCCTGTAATCCCAGCTACTGGGAAGGCCGAGGCAGGAGAATCACTTGAACCCAGGAAGCAGAGATGGCAGTGAGCCGAGATGGTGCCATCGCACCCCAGCCTAGGTGACAGAGCAAGACTCTGTCTCAAACAAAAAAACAAAAGAAGAAGAAGAATGGAGGAAGAGCATGCTTCGTGGGGCCTGGCACTCCACAAGCCCCACCACGTGAGTCTGTTCTCTGTGCCCCTGGCTACGCAGCACTCGCTCTGGGAGGCCACCAGTAACTACAGGAAGAGAGTTATCACTGGGATGAAGACACACTGGAATATACCCATCATTCCAACCAGCTGGGGAGGCAGGGAAGGGAGAGGGCCATTTGGGGAAAAGGATATTAACTGTTCCAGCCAACAGATGTCCCTCATCACCTTTAATTCTCCCAGAGGAAGACTGTCCAGGTTGAGTTATCTTCTGTGGGAAGGAAAAGTGGCTCTGGCCCTTTTAACCTAACACGGATCATAGAGCAGAGAAAATATAACAGCCCCATACCACTAAGCACTCTTCAACTAGATTTTCCCAGCCCTGCCAGAGGCAAACGGGGGCTGCAGCTAAAGGGATGAGGTGTATTTTCTGGAGGAAGTGGAAGGCCCACCTGCCAGGCAGAGGCAGTGGGGATCCCCACGGAGCTGGCAGGGCATCTGCCCAGGTGAACTCAGAGACAGGCCCTGGCCAGGGCGGACAGGCTCAGGAGGTGGCTGCCGAGTCAGAGTTGCTGGGGATGGATAGCCATGCAGCGGGTCAGCGCTCAGAGCATGGGGACTTTCCATCTATCACTGACCCACTTGACTGCCGTGCTGGTAAGTTGCTGTCACGTATGCATGAAAATCGCAAATCTCGTGATTCACCCAGATGGTAGAAGTTCCCCAATTGTTCCTTCTCGAGAGACAGCTGTTCCACCGCTGGGCCATATGGCTCCCTTTGCTCTGTGCTCTGCTCTGGGAAATGAACCACTTGCCACAAGCAACTGTGTATCTTAGAACCACCTCTTGTTCTTAGCAGGTAATTAAGACCTCCAGCTGAGGCGTCCACGTGGTACCATGCACGGTTTGTACACATGTCAGAAGCTGTGCTTTAAAACTCCGTTAAGGAAAACACAGCAAGCTCGTGGGTCAGGCATGCCCGCTTTGCTTCCTACTCGGGTGGACGTCTACCGTCACAGATTCAGAAAAGGAAGATACCCAGAAAGTCGACTAGCCATTTCTCCGCTCGCGGCAGGGCTAGCCCTCACCGCATTCAGACACGTCCCAGGACGCTAGGCTGGAAGTCACCTTGAGAGGTTATGCTGTTTGCCCTCTGACAGAGGCTTGGTTCATTCCAGACACACGGAGACAGAGAAGTCTTACACGCACATTTCACCATTTGAGCTGTAAGGTTATTAACCACGAAGACCTGGGCTTTAGGACCACACCGACCTCCTCAGCGGAAAGTCAGGAGCACCGGCTGCCAGAGACCCTGCTTGTCACAGGTAGGCTGGGCCCTTGGACGCCTCTCTGTGGTTCTGAATAATTGTTTCTCTCTGGGACACCTATCGACTGATGCCCAGGTGTCATTTTGACAATACGGCTCTAAAATTTCTTTGTTCTGTAGGTGGAAGTGGTGTGATCTGTGCACGTCCTAGAGCAAACAGCCGTGAGCAGGCTTCTCCATTTACCGAGCTGAATTCCTGCACCGCATTTCCGTGACGCAGACTGTGAGCTCGGTGATATTTATTTACTGTTCTCTCTAACCAGTTTAAACATTTTCTTTCTTTCTTTTTTAGAGACAAGGTCTCACTCTGCTGCCCAAGCTTTAACAGAGGCACCATCACAGCTCACTGCAACCTCCAACTCCTGGGCTCAAGCAATCCTCCTGCCTCAGCCCCCCAAGTAGCTGGAAATATAGGTATGCACCACGACAATTAGCTCATTAAAAAAATTTTTTTTTTTTTTTGTAGAAATAGGGTCTCGCTCGTGTCAGATCCCAAGCTGCCTGAGCTGGCCTCAAACTCCTGGCCTCAAGCAATTCTCCTACCTCGGCCTTCCAGAATGCTGGAATTACAGTCATGACCACACCCAGCCTCGACATTTTCTCCAGGCACTCAGGGAGGGGTCCTCTTCACCCCCACCCTATGCTTATGTACCCAGGGTCCCACATCTGAAAACTTGATTCCTTTTGTTCTTGGCCTAGTGTCCAGCTGTCTCTGCATTATCCTGACGTACTGGATAGTAAGTGCTGACAGTCAGAAAGCGCTTACTGTGTGCCATAACCTTCCCAAGCATCTTACATGAGTGTATTCACCTCATCTTCCCAGTAGCGGAAAGCACTATTATCCCCATTACACAAATGAGGAAACTGAGGCACAGAGGGAATAAACAATAGGGTTCCCCAGACCAAGTTCCATCCCAGCAGCAAATAAGAACTAGAATAGGAACTGAGTGGGACAGATGGCTGGATAGGGGATGGGGTGACCACACACAGCGGGGGTCAGACAGCCAGCCGCAGCCGTATCCCATCAGCTAAAAACTGTCCATCCTCAACCTCCAGAGATGCCAGACACAGAAGCTTCCAAGTACCACCGTGGAGCAGCTAAGTCTGCAGCCCACTGGCTGTAGCGGAATGGTTACTATGAGCATGAAAATGACGCCAGATACCTGGGTTTGACTTCCAGTTCTAGTGCTTCATTCCTGTGTGACCTTGGGCAAGTGATACAACCTCTCTGTGGCTCCATTTTCTCATCTATAAACCGAGAATGTTAATAGTACCTACTTCATAGGATTGTGAGGACTAAATGAGTTAGTAATGAGGCCTAGCATATAGTTTGTGCTATGCAAGTGTTAGCTATGGTGATGATAATGGAGGAGGAGGACGGAAAGATTAAGAGGAGGATGGTAGAAGAGAAAGTGGCGGAAGAAGAAGAAGGGAAGAATATTGTTATTTCTACTGCCACCCGGTCAAGGCGGGAGTAGCCGGGGGCTGGTGAGGACAAAGCCCCATCATATTCTCTTGTGGCATAGGGCTACTACTCCTATTTTGTAGACGAGGAAAGAGAAACTCAGAGAGTGGAACTGTACATCAAAGTCATTCAGCTAGTTAAAGTGCAAGGCAGGGCTGCAACCCAGGATTCCCTGAGCTACAGCTGGACACTCCACAGCACAGACGTGGGGGCCCATTCTCTTAAACTTAAGGTCCTGGTAGTCCCAGCTTTTTCTGCATCAGTGCCCTGGAAACCCAGCTCCACGGCTTCCTGGCTATGGGCCCTCAGGCAGATCATTTCACTCCTGCCTCAGCTGTCACATGTAGAGAGGGAAATACATTACTGCGGCTGGGTGCGGCGGCTCACGCCTGTAATCCCAGCACTTTGGAAGCTGAGGCGGGCGGATCACCTGAGGTTGGGAGTTCAAGACCAGCCTGACCAACATGGAGAAACCGCATCTCTATTAAAAAAAAAAAAAAAAATTAGCCAGACGTGGTGGCACATGCCTGTAATCCCAGCTACTTGGGAGGCTGAGGCAGGAGAATTGCTTGAACCTGGGAGGTGGAGGCTGTAGTGAGCCGAGATCGCGCCACTGCACTCCAGTCTAGGCAACAGGAGCAAAACTCTGTCTCAAAAAAAAATTACTGCAAAGCCACTGTGAGAATAAAATGAGAAAAAAATGAGATAATATACATGAAGGCCTGACACCAAAAATGGGAGCCCCTCCTTTCTCCCTCCCTCCCTCTGTGAATGCAAATGTCCTCCAGGAAGGTCTTTGTCTAGAGGGTGCTCCACATGGGGCTGACGGGTCCCAACAAGCTTCTCCATCTTGTCTGGAGCTACAGGTTTCACAGTCTGGTCACTGTTCGCTCGCTTTTCGCCTCTGCCCACCCCAGCCAAGCAGTTAAGTCCTTAGGAGAAACTGTGAAGGCCTGTGACAGCCTGTTTGGGGATGCAGTCTAGGAAGAAATGGGCCTGCCCTGGGGAAGCCTCTCACGCACATGAATCTACGCATGTCCACCGTCTTGACAGAAACCAAATGGCGTTTCCAAGGATGTTTCATGATTCTTTTCTAATCACTTTGCCTCTCTTAGGTTCTTCCTCCAGTTAAGGATGGCAATTGCATTTTTCCATTTTAAACCTCTCCATTGGCCTTTGGTCTCATATAAACCTTGCCCATTGACTTCAAAATGAGAAAAACTTCTACAGTCCCCATAATTTGAACTCATTTCATAGAAATTGAGAGCTGATAGGTTTTCTTACATTACATATAAGAAGCTAAGACCCAAGGGAGGTGGAATCCTGCATCCATTCACACAGCAAGATGATGGCCGGGCAGGTAAACTCCATCTCTGAAAGCCAGGTCGGGATACACAGCGAACCGCACCATGGGGGTTTCAAGCTGGAAGGGGGTGGCTCCCAGCTAGAGGCAAAACACGAGTCCTCTAAAACTGGGTTCACTGGCCGCCTGCTCCTCCTCAGAGCCAGAAGCCAGCACCGGGGAGGAATCTCAGACAACAAATGCTGAGTGCCTGGGTGCCGCAGAAGCCCCTCCAACCAAAGATGTCCCATCAGGCACCAGATGGCGTTTGACTTTGGGGCTGAAGACCTCAGTAGATTCAAATCTGGCAACCCACAGAAAATGTAGCCCCAAACCTGGATCTTGCCTCAGGGGGTTTCCATGCAGAGATGCAATTAAAAAATGGGGAGCAAAGGAGAAGCATGTGCTCTGATTAGGAAAAACAAGGGCGGCCGCTCCTCCAAAGCCGCAGGGCTCAGCCCAGTGCCTGCACCTGCTCCTTGATTCTAGGGTCCAGATAGAGGAAGGAGCCCCAAATAAAGGAAAGGAAAAAGCAAGAGGATGGGGAAGAGAGAGGCTGAAGGGGGAGAAGGAAGCTCTGCCTGGCCTCCTTCTGCAAGGCCGGGCCTTGCCATTGTCTCCTCCCTGGCATCAATCCTCTGTAGTGCTTTATGTAAGTCCATTGTGCAAGAAGATTAAAAGGGACAGGCAGAACAAAGCATCGATTTCCCCAATAAAGGCCCCTCCACTTAGTAAATTAGGAGCTCTTTGTACCTGACACACTTTTAAAGGGAAATCTTCAATTACCATGTGCTGGCAGGGCTGGGTAACAAAAGGCCTGTCTGGCGACTTTATTCTCCAAGCCCTGAGCAGGCACCGAAATGGTTTCATGTAACAGAGATACTAATCTAGTCCATATAATTTTCAGCATCCTTTATGGAGGACTGAAGGGCATTTGAGCCCTGCAGCTGTTTCAACGAGAATATCTGCAGCTTATGCATTTACCTTGCCAAAAGCTTACTGAGCAAACAAACGGAGTCTTCTAAATCACACTTGCTGTTGATTCACTATCAGGCCTCCGCCGTTTGTTCGGTGGCTGGAACCTTGTGGATAAACAGAGGCCAAGGCTATAGTCCCTGCACCTGGCCACCCCAAAGGGCTAGGGGCTGCCTTTATGTTGTGGCCACTCTGGCTCCCAGATTTGGGAGCTTTCCTCTTTCCAGACAGTGCAAGGTGAAGGCAATCAGAGGGGCAGTTCTCCGGCCAGGGGAGGGAGGAAGCCTCCCCAGCTTCTGCCCTGCAACGTTCCAGGTCTGCTCCATTGTGGAGATGACATTGGGGTCATCTGGCTCCCCTTCTCCACCCCATCAGGAGCAAAGAAGCAATTCTGGCTCCCTTGGTGACAATTCAGCACCACGGACTGTGTAAAACGAGGAAGGAGAAAGCAGAGTCGGAAACGATGATGGGGAAGGTGACTCTCAGTAGAATCCAGGGAGAAGTGAAGGCACAGACTCTTTGAACATGTAAGCATGAAGTTATGTACTTGGTACGCAGGTTACAGGGGGCTGTTTTTGGGCAGACATGTAATATGCATATACAGCAAGTAATATACACAGAACATACATGTGCACATACATGTAGGGGGAGTGCTTTGAATGCAGCAAAACCCAGCTCTCATTAATATACATGTGTATGCAGAAATAAAAACGATGCTTTCCATAACACCTTCCACATGCCTGGCACCATTCTGAGCTCTTTACATGCTGTCACTTACTTAATCTTCCCGGTGATGCCTCAAGTAAGGAACTATTGCCACCCTTTTTTACAGGTGAGTAAACTGAGGCACAGAGAAGCTAAGTAATTTGCCCAGAGTCACACAGGCAGTAGGCAGCAGTCTGGCTCTAGGGTATACGCCCTCAGCCTTGATATCAGCCAGTATAACGTGCCTGCAGAGACTTCCCTCATGTGGGTTGGGAGCAGCCTCTGCACATTTGTATTCACAGTCCCACATGCACCACACCGACACACAGCCAGACACCAGAGCAGACGGGCCCCTTCGTCAGGGGTCTAGACACATCACATCGGCAGGGTCAAAGGAGGGATTCCAGTTCAACTAACACTAGGGTGAAAGACACTGAATGGTAAAATATTAAAATATTCCTGTTCCCGTTGGTAAATGGTTGCTCACCCTTCCGAGTCCACCACCTTCCTATCCAGCAACTACAGGGTTAACAGCCAGCCACACAGGGGGCCTTCCAGGACCTCCTCCATTCTACCTTCCCACAGGAGTGCCAAGCCTGGAGTTCAGTGCTTCTATTCTTACCCGCCAGGTATAGACAGGGAAGGGACCTGCAACGAGGGACCGTCCTCTCAGGCTCTCCCCTGGGCTTGGCCTCTGCTGGGTCAGCACGGTGTAGGGAGTGTCCAGCTCCCCAGCCAGTCCCGTGGGGCAGTCCCTACACCACACTGCCTACCTGACGGGCAGCTGAGCAAGGCTCTTGAAAAATAGGTCTCCACCAGCCTGGCCAACATGGTGAAAGCCCATCTCTACTAAAAGTACAAAAAAAAAAAAAAAATTAGCTGGGCGTGGTGGCGCACGCCTGTAATCCCAGCCACTTGGAAGTCTGAGACAGGAGAATTGCTTGAACCTGGAACGCAGAGGTTGCAGTGAGCCGAGATCGTGCTACTGCACTCCAGCCTGGGCAAGAAGAGCGAAACTCTGTCTCAAAAAATAAACAAATAAATAAATAAATAAAGTTATGTCTCTAAAGACATCGAAGTGGCCACTGGGAGGCAGCGGGAGGCTCTGAGCTGGCACTCTCACCCTTACTGAGGCCATCAGCAGCCCCCACTGAAGAGCGAGCACGGGAGGAGATTTGGGGACTGGCGTGCCCATTGTCCGAAAAAGCCGATTCTCGGCCAGGAGGGAGGAAGGCGCGCCGCAAACCAGGAGGTATGGCATGAGGAACCGCCTTCCTCCCACGTCCCTCTAGTCACAGCCGCCCTGAGTCCTGGAAGCTCAGCTCTAACCCAGAGGTGGCCTCCCGGATTCTGAGACAGTAGGCTTAGTCCCCACAGAGCCCCAGAGCAGGGTCCCCAGACCCTTCACAGACACGTGACACGAGTAGATACCAGAACTCTGAGAGGGGCTTTGGAAACCTGAGGTCCCGGAGGGGAGGATAGAGGAGGGGAGGGCCCTGTCTGAAGCAGGCCACCCTCCACTCCGGACTCTCAGGACCCTGCCCAGAGACTACCCCTTTGGGTGTCCCTTGAGGGTCCCCTGGAAAAGCCAGCCCACGCATCCTCCTAGTCAACCAGCCTGCAGGTTCCCGTGCTGGGCACTACGGACACAGAGAGGTCCCACATTCTGGGCCCTCAGGAGCTCATGGCCCAGTGAAAGAAATGATAAACACGTTGACAATGGGATCTGGAAAGGGGCTGCAATCGAGACAGGGCAGTGAAGGGGGGAGGGGGTGTTGAGTGGGGCCCCAGAGAATGTTAGGCTGCACATTCAGTTTTCAAGGACCTCTAGGAAGAAACAGAGAGCAGGACCAGGGGTTCAAGGAAGCAACTACAGCCTCTGTGAAGCCCCAGCGAATGAGAGAACGTGGAGAACTCAGGCACCTGGGTGGGACACAGAGGCTCAGCAGTCAGGTACTGGAATCTTGAGGAACAAGGCACAGAATAACAAGTGTCCCTGTAATCCCAGCACTTTGGGAGGCTGAGGTGGGCGGATCATGAGGTCCAGAGATCGAGACCATGGTGAAACCCCGTCTCTAATTAAAAAATAAAATAAAATAAAATAGAAAAATTAGCTGGGTGTGGAGGCGCACACCTGCGGTCCCAGCTACTCGGGAGGCTGAGGCAGAAGAATTGCTTGAACCTAGGAAGTGGAGGTTGCAGTGAGCCGAGATCGCACCACTGCTTTCCAGCCTGGCGCCTGGCAACAGAGCAGGACTGTCTCAAAAAGAAAAAAAAAAAAAAAAACAGTCACTCGAAGGACCCTGGGGAGCACACCTAAAGTGGGCAGCCCTGGACGGAGAAGAAGAAAATGAGAAACCACGGCAGCGGGGCAAGGCAGAGGTAGAATGGACTGGAGGTGCCTCCATTTTTCCAAGGCTAGTTTCTCTACAGGGATCTGTGTCGAGGGTATAGTTCCATTGAGGCGATAGAAATTTTAAAGATGTATATTCTAAGCCAGGTAGTGATAGTGCAAAGGAGAAAAAAGGCTAAGAGGGTAGAGAAAGACATCAGGGAGGAGGCTGCCGCTGCAGGTGGGGCGGTCAGGGAAGCCTCTCTGAAACAGGGTGTTTGACTGAGTGACATGAGGACGGGGCCATCTGGTGGCACGTGGCACGAGCATTCCCGGCTCGTGTGTGCAGCAGGAGCCAGGCCAGCATGGGAGGCACGGAGTGGGAGGAGGTGGGTCGGAGTCAGGAGGCCCGGCCTCGTAGGGCTTGCAGCCTCAAACGGCAAACGCGCGACAAGACCAGACATCCAAGGTATGAATTCAGAAGACGCAAAGGGGGCCGTCGGCACGTTCCCGTAAAGAAACCGGCACTCAGACTGGCTACTTCATGGGCTTCAACTGGCCCAGGAAAACCCAGGAGAGCTGACAATAAACGCCCGACTGCTTCTGACCCAACCAGAGGCTTCCCTTCAGAGGCTTCACTACAGCCACAGCTGGGGATTAGCAAGCAGCGCCTCCGTCCTCCCACGGCTGCATCGGCACAAGGGGCCCTGCTGGAACTCACCGCAGGTGGGGGACGTCCTGCCAGGGAAATCTACAGCCTGGCCAGCAAAACCCAGCTGCCAGACGCCCGTCTTCATCCCCTTGACCGAGTCCTTGAGCACGACCGTCCGTGGCTCACCCGTCCCTGCACGCCGCCCATAACCTGTCTTTCTCCACCTTCACGGGTGGTCCACGCTGCAGCCCCCAGAGCAGCCGCTCCCTGACACCACCTCACGCCATCACTTGCTACTTAAACCCCTCGATGACCTCGTGAGATCGTCCCGGCAGTGTCCTGACCCCGTCTGCTGTCTCCCCCCTCGCCTTTGCTCAGGCTGCCCCTCTGCCAGAGAATGCCCTCCCTCACAAAAGTAACCCAAGAACAGCAGCCAGGTCTTACTGAGCAGGTCACATGCCACGCCCTCTACTAAATGCTTTATTTGTACAACTCACTGAATCCTCACAGCAGCCCAGAGGTAGATATCCAACAGGCTCCGTTTTACAGACGAGGAAGCCGAGGTAGAGAAGCAAAACCACGTCCTCAGGGCACACAGCTAGCAGAGGAAGTGAGTGGGCATCACGCTCAGGCCAGCTGAGGTCTGAAGCTCGGTCTTACCCACTGCCCGTCTCTTGTTCTCCAGGTGAGTCCCTACTCTTTCAGACTCAGCTCAGAACTCACCTCCCTGAAGGGGTCTTCCTTGACCCCCTCTCCTCCCATCTCTAGATCAAGTTAGTTGCTTCTCCCTAAGAGGTCTCTCCGTATTTGGGGGATGAGTCTATTTCACTCACTCACTCAATTCAGTGATGGGACAGTACTCTGCCGGACGCCGTGCCTGGCCCTGGGGAAAGCCTTGTAGAGACCGGAACCCCCTGCCTCAGGAACTCGCTTCTGCGTGGGACAGAGGGACAGGCACAGCAGCTTCACAACCGGCAGGACCAGGGTGCAGAGGGGCCCAGGGGTGGCAGGGCAAGGGAGAGTCAGGACGGTGGGTACAGAGTACTTGGACCAACCACCATGTGGCCCCCAAACGGGGAGTTCCAGGGTGGAACAGGGGGAATCTAAAAAAGACATTAACAGCAAGGGGAAGCCAAAGAGACCACCAAGCGTTGTGGGTGCCCAGACGTGAATTCACTCATTCAACAGTCACTTATTGAGGGCCTGACACGCACTAACAACTGGGCAAGGATGAATCTTTGGCAGTTTCGGTTCTCACCGCAGATGAATTGATTGGCATCAGGCTTAAGCATCAGTATTTATGAGTTTAGTCAGTGTGAATCACCACCTGGAGCTCAGCTACTCTGAACATTCTAAATCAGTCTTCTAGGCCCGCAGACCGGGGACCAGACCACGGTGGTCGCACTAACCCTGACCACGCCGTGGGGACCTGTCGGGGGCAGCCATGCCTTCCTCGCCTCCCTATTTAAACTATGCTTTTCCTGCTGTGATGGCATCTCTCTCACCAGACCACGTGCTTGCTATTCATCTCTGCATCCCCAGGACCGAGCAGTACCTGCAAGGCATAGCTCTCCAGTAATAATAACTGGTGATGGATGGACGTTGCTCTTCTGGACAGCAAAGCTCAGCACCAGGTGCTGGTGACCCAAGGGAGTGGCATCAGCGCTGTTTCTGGTGATGGCAGCAGGCAAGACTCCTCGGGGAGCCCCTTACAGGTCAGCAGGGAGTTCTTTTACCTAGTAGCTAGGGAGAGGCGGAGTTTCAGACAGGCCTCACCACTCTGCTTACACATACACCCTTTCCTCCACCCCCCATGCCCTCTTGCCACCTTGATCCTGGCACCTATCAGGACCCACCTTAGCAAAAGTTTGAGCTCAAAGCAGTATAGCTTCAGTCCCCGCTCCCCCTCCCAAGCCTCCTCACCTGCCCTCTTGACTGACCCCACTTCCCTCTTCTGCCCACAGGTTTCTCATACTGAGAGAAAACCCGATACAGGAGGGGAAAGTACAGGATTTGACCTCACACCCATCTGAAATCCGGGCCTGCCACTTACCCAGGTGGACACCTCACTTAGCCTCTCTGAGCTTCCGTTTTCTGCCAGGTAAAAGGGCAGTATTAATGCTTCTCCAGTCTGTACTGAGCAGATGACATGCTGGATGTGAAAGTGTCGGCTAAGCCACCAGACATTACACCATTGTCATTATTAGGGCTGAAAGTTAGCAATCGGTCCAAGAAGGCACTGAATTAAACATCACAGGGGCTGCTTATAAACCCCCTCCCACTTCTCTCTGTAAAACAGGGTCAGTTTGAATGACATGCAGAAAGTGCTAATGGAGCCCTCATGCTACAAAAGTGCCCCCAAAATATAATAAACATGTTTTAAAACACATAGCTAAGCTCTAAGGGGAGCAAGGTGAATTCCTAAGTGCAGGTTCGGAAAGGGGGAGTTTCTGAGAGCAGAACGTGAGGTGCTGAAGCCAGGGTAGCCTGGGGAACATCAGAGCTGGCTACAGCCACCGCCCCCACCCCCAGTGCAGGCTGGGAGCCAGGGGCTTCACACCACACAAGGGCAGACTTAGCCTTGGAAGTCGCCAGCTCCATGCAGGGGAGATTAGAACGTGCTGCCCACCAGCCTAGAAATAAAGCAAGGTATTCTGGATGGAGAAAAAAGTTTCCCACGACAAACAAAAAAACGAGGAGCGGGAGATAGGCAGTGACTGCTGAATGGGCATGCAGCCTCCTTTAGGGGTGGTTAGATAGAGGTGCTATTTGCACCTCAGGAATATACTAAATGCCACTGAATTGTGCATTTAAAATGATTTTATGGTATGTGAAATTCACATCAATTAAAAGAAAAAAGGCCGTTCGTGGTGGCTCACGCCTGTAATCCCAGCACTTTGGGAGGCCAAGGTGGGCAGATCATGAGATCAGGAGTTTGAGACCAGCCTGGCCAACATAGTGAAACCCTGTGTCTACTAAAAATACCAAAATTAGCCGGGTGTGGCGGCGGGCACCTGTAGTCCCAGCTGCTTGGGAGGCTGAGGCAGGAGAATCCCTTGAACCCAGGAGGCAGAAGTTGCGGTGAGCCAAGACTGCACCATTGCACTCCAGCCTGGGCAACAAAAAGAAGGGAGGAAGGAAGGGAGGGAGGGAGGGAGGGAAGGGAAGGAAAGGAGGGAAGGAAAGGA
>PVKV010036244.1:0-15852 GCA_004027835.1 Alouatta palliata
AACTCCGTCTCTACTAAAAATACAAAAATTAGCTGGGCATGGTGGCATGTGCCTGTAGTCCCAGCTACTCGGGAGGCTGAGGCAGGAGAATTGCTTGAACCCAGGAGGCGGAGGTTGCGGTGAGCCGAGATCGCGCCATTGCACTCCAGCCTGGGTAACAAGAGCGAAACTCCGTCTCAAAAAAAAAAAAAAAAAAAAAGAAAGAAACGCTGAACTGCAGAAAACACAGTTCTGCTGTTAGAACTTTATGTGCTGACACTTGTAACATGCTTGGCACATATGAGGTACTTAGTAAGCAGCAGCTAATGTTATTGTTCTGATTACTGTCATATGCCCTGTACTAAGTCCTTTACAGGGGATTATCATACTTCATCCCAGAAGTAAGCCTATGATGTCAGTACTACTGTCATCCCCATTTCAGACTCAGAAAATGAAGTTTACAGGGGTTAGGTCACTTGTCCAGAGCCACACACTAAGAGGTGGCGCAATTTGAGTCTGGACGGCCTGAGGACAGATCCCATGTTCTCAATAACCATGGAACAGTTCAATGCAGTTTAGTAAAGCTTAGTAAAAGCTGTGGTGGGGCGGGGTGGCCTCATGCCTGTAATCTCAGCACTTTGGGAGGCCAAGACAAATAGGTCATGAGGTCAGGAGTTCAAGACCAGCCTGACTAACATGGTGAAACCCCGTCTCTACTAAAAATACAAAAATTAGCCGGGTGTGGTGGCATGTGCCTGTAGTCCCAGCTACTCAGGAGGCTGAGGCACGAGAATCGTTTGAACTCAGGAAGCAGAGGCTGCAGTGAGCCGAGATCGTGCCACTGCACTCCAGCCTGGGCAACAGAGCAAGACTCCATCTCAAAAAAAAAAAAAAAAAAAGCTGAAAATGCTGTGGATCACCTCGGAAGCTCTAAAAAATGAGGATACCCTGGCCTCATTCCCAGAGACTCCCATTCGTGTAACCCACAGTGTGGCTCCCAGGCGACTGCCAGGTTGAGAACTCTCCGTTTAGTAAGTGAAGGTGAAGTGGAAATCCCCGGCCTCAGTGCCCCAGTCCTCCATCTGTCCCAGCTGTCTGAACACACAAACTTGCCTTCTCCCCACTCCCAACTCTTCCCTTGCCATCCCTCCGCCCTCACACAGCCTCCTGAACATTTCCCCAAAAGCCCAGATTTCCAAACTGCTTCAGAGGCCTAGTACCGGTCGAAGGAAAGGTCTCTGATGCCCATCAGGCATTGATTAATGCTTCAGCCAATAAGCACTCACTGATACCCATCTAAGCCCCTTACAGGGACACATCAACCTGGACTCTACCCTCCTGATACAACAGTGGGGGCAGAGACCAAAGCCAGTGATGGATGCTGCACTAGGGGTCTATAGTGGAGTGTGGGCATTGCCTCCGCCAGAGGAGCTGGCCAGGAAAGGGGTCTCTTTTTATTATTTATTATTATTTTTTTTTGAAATGGAGTCTTATTCTGTCGTCCAGGCTGGAGTGCAGTGGCGTGATCTCAGCTACTGCAACCTCCACCTCCCGGGTTCAAGCAATTCTCCTGCCTTAGCCTCTGGAGTGGCTGGGACTACAGACACCAACCACCATGCCTGGCTAATTTTTTGTATTTTTAAAAGAGATGGGGTTTCACCATGTTGGCCAGGCTGGTCTCGAACTCCTGAGCTCAAGTGATCTGCCTACCTGGGCCTTCCACAGTGCTGGGATTACAGGTGTGAGCCACCATGCCTGGCCAGAAGGGGGTCTCTTGAGCTGGGATAAGAAGATGGATAAAGAAAAGGGCATATGTTCTGTTCCAAACAAATGGAGCTGTCTGGACAGATGAGCAGAAGCAGAAGCTGCAGTGGGTATTCAGGGAGTGGTCAAATACAGCTGAGTGCAGAGATCCTTGAGAGGACAGATAAGAGATAAAGCTGGGCAGAAAGCTGGCAAGACTGCAAGGATGTTGAGGGTGGGAAGAGTCCAGCTTTAGAGGGCAGCTTGGCAGAAAGATGCCCATCACCCCAGTGTAGCCCTGTGATGCCTTTGCAGGAGTAGGCCTGGCTGGCTTTCAGGGGTATGGCTGCCACAGAAGCATGCCCTGGCCGCCCCCACACTGTGATGAGTGCCAGGCCTTCTAGGCAGAGATGGAGGTACCCTCTGCATAGCTAGGAATTGACACCCTAGACTAGCGCAGGACCTAGCCAAGGAGAACTCCCACACAAGAGCAGAGGGCTGGAGGGAAGTAGTAGAGGGGATGTGGGTTCACAGAGCTGCCTGTCTGCCTCTCTGGGACTTGGGCTTCTGGTGTGGCTGTGACTGGGTGGGTGTCAGGGCTTTGGCCAACTCTGTGTCTATATCTTCCACACCATATCTCAAAGACAGCACAGCACCAACGCAAAGAACCTCACATTAAGTGGGCTTTTCTCCCTTCAAAAAATGTGATGGGCCTGGTGCAGCTGCTCACGCCTGTAATCCCAGCACTTTAGGAGGCCAAAGCAGCAAGATCACTTAAGCTCAGGAGTTTGAGACCAGCCGGGGCAACATAGCAAGACCTTGTCTCTACAAAAAATAAAAAATTAGCCAGGTGTAGTAGTGCACACCTGTAGTCCCAGGTACTTGGGAGGCTGAGACAGGAGGATCAGCTCCTTCAGCCCAGGAGGTCAAGGCTGCAGTGGGCCATGATCGTGCCACTGCCCTCTAGCTTGGGTGACAGAGTGAGCCCATCTCAAAAAGAAAAAAAAAGTGATGAATATCTCTATATATAACACTTACTTAATTATTTCCTGAGGATCAATTACAGGAAAGATTGCCCAGTCAAAAAGTTGCTTAACTTTTCTTTTCTTTTTTTTTTGAGACAGAGTCTCGTTCTGACGCCCAGGCTGGAGTGCAATGGTGCAATCTTGGCTCACTGCAACCTCTGCCTCCCAGGTTCAAGCAATTCTCCTGCCCCAGCCTCCTAAGTAGCTGGAACTACAGGCGTGCACCACCATGCCCAGCTAATTTTTGTAGTAGAGACAGGGTTTGACCATGTTGGCCAGGTTGGTCTCAAACTCCTGACCTCAAGTGATCCGCCTGCCTCGGCCTCCCAAAGTGCTGGGATTACAAGTATGAGCTACCGCGCCAGGCTGTGTTTGCTTAACTTTAAAGCTCTTGATGTCTTCCAGAAACATATTACTTTTATAATCAGAGAAAAAAATGAACCCACAATAATTACAACACAAGTAAAATGTCATACCCCCAACAAGAACTCGTCTTCCAGTTTCAGTACCGCAGTGCAAACCTATTCTTTCCCAGCTCAGTGCATGGGCCTGCTCCTCACACAGTGGTCCAACTCCTGACCTCAGTTGATCCGCCCACCTCAGCCTCCCAAAGTGCTGGGATTACAGGCGTAAGCCACCGCACCCGGCCCAGCTAATTTTTTTTTTTTTTTTTTTTTTTTAGTAGAGATGGGGTTTCACCATGTTGGCCAGACTGGTCTCAAACTCCTGACCTCAGGTGATCTGCCCATCTCAGCTTCCCAAGGTGTTGGGATTACAGGTGTGAGCCACGATGCCCAGACAAAGCTGTGTCCTTTGTGACTCTACATGCCGTCCATCCATCCCCAGCACTCCCCAAGGCAGCCACTGTCCCCTGCAGGGACTGTAAGAGCCTCCTCCAAAAGCCTCCCTCCCCACCACTCACCGTCATTGCTTTCATTCTGCACACAGTAGCTAGAGTGATCTTTCTCAAACTACAGCCTCACCACATACAGCTCACCTGCCTGATACCTTCAGGGATGCCGGCTGCCCTCGAGATAAGGTTGCCATCTCCAGCTGGCTCTGACATTAGGCCCTCTTCTCCCCATCTCACTGCACAGGTTGCCACAGTCTCCTCAGCTCCCCTCCCTGGCAGCCAGCACTCCTGTGTTCCCATCTGCCCAGCCCGCTGGCAGGGTGGGAGCTTCTCACCTGCGGCTTGATGTTCACCTTCTCCACAGCATTCTCGTTGAGCCACTTGACATCGATCTCCACATCAAAGTGTCCAATGTTACACACGATGGCATCATCCTTCATTTGCTCAAAGTGCCTGTCAGGTAGTCCGAGACCATGGGAGATTGTCAGGGACAAAGAGCTGTCTCAACCCTGCCCTCCTCCCTCACTCCCCAGGACCCCCAAGGGGCACCTACTGGCCAAGGATGATGTCAACACAGCCTGTGGTGGTGACGAAGATATTGCCCTCCTGACAGGCCTCATCCATGGTGGTCACCTCATAGCCTGTGCAGAGACAGCGGCTGAAGGTCATCTGCAGTGCCCGTGCCCTTCCCTCCGGCCGCAGTGGCTGACAACCAACGCTTGCCCTATCCTACCCTCCATGGCGGCCTGCAGTGCGTTGATGGGGTCAATCTCGGTGATGATGACGCGGGCCCCGAAACCCCGCAGGGCCTGGGCACAGCCCTTGCCCACATCGCCATAGCCAGCTACCACTGCTACCTTGCCGGCAATCATCACGTCTGTGGCCCGCTTGATGCCATCTATGAGGGACTCCCGGCAGCCATAGAGGTTGTCAAACTTGCTCTGAAAGGAGAGGAGGTAAGGAGACAATGGGGGCCTGCAAGGCCCTGGGGCCAGGACCACTTGGCCTCAGAATACTCGAAAGAGCCCAGGCATCGTGCACCCACTGAGCATCCCGGCCTGGGCGGAAACCCTCCAGCAGCCAATACCCCCAACACGCCCTTCACCCCAATCGGCTCCAAGACCTTCTCTCTAATCTTTCTCTGCTGGTTTAGAGCCTTCCTAGGGATCAGTTACCAGGAGAGATTGCCTGGTAAAATACTTTGCTTAACTTGAAAGCTCTTCTTCCCAAAGCCATAAAGCTCCTAACACCCAGCTTTGAGACCTCCTTCTAAATGCACTCATTAGCCTTGGTCTATAACTGCTTTTGCCCCCTCAAATGAGGGCTTCATGTCCCTAGCCTCAGCCTTCCTGGACACTCTTCTTCAGAGGCCCCACACTGAGCTGCAGCCACTGCAGTGGGAACCATCACTGACCCCGGCTCACCTTGGTGACAGAGTCATTGACGTTGATGGCAGGCACCTTCAGGATCCCATTGGCCATCATCTTGTAGAGGTTGTGGACCCCGGTCGTGGTCTCCTCGGAGATGCCTCGGATGCCTAAACAAGAGGGAACAGGACAAGCCTCAGAGACACCTCACCTGAGCACACACAAATTCCTCATCTTTGCCCCCTAAAGTCATTCCTCTTTCTGGGTTCCCATCTCTGTAACTGATCCCACAGGCCCCCCAATCACCCAAACCAGCATGAGCAAGGAGTCCCCGACGCCCTTCTAGGGAAAGCCACCGCCAGACCTAGTGACTCTGCCTCCCAACAACTCCCAGCTTCTCTATTCCCACTACTGCTGCCCTAGGCCCTGACCCTGTCTCCTGCCACAACACATCCTCTATGCAGCAGCCATTTCTAACGTGTCTTCTCAGAGAAATCTTCTGAATGCCCTCCAATTATTTCCCCTTGTGCTGCAAATCAAACACTTTTCTATTGGCCTATAAGGCCTGAACACATCTGGCCTTCATGAAAGCTCCCACCATATCCTATAATACCCCCCATTGAAGGCTCCCTTTGTTCACTGCTATCCTGCGGGCCTCTCTTCTGTTTCCTGAACACTCCAGCTTTTTCTGCATCCAGGCCTCTGTATTCCCTGTACTCCCCGTGCCTGCTTTGAACAAAGCTGGCTCCCTCTCAGCTATTCCCAGCCACGGTCCTGTGTCTGCCCTTGGGCTATCAGCTCAGCCACCCTTGCCTCACACTCTGAAGTCAGGAGGCCCCGGCATGAATGCCAGAGCCTGCCATCCTCCCATCTTCTAGATCCTGCTGCTTGAGGCACTGGGAGTCCTGCCAGGCCTGCGTCCATCATATGGGCAACCAGGCCCCATCTAGTACCCAGCCCACCTGCCCCACCCTGCTCACCCGGCAGGAGCTGTGGGTACTTGGTGTGGATGAGGTTGGTGAGGTCGCCTCCGTCGTCCAGAATCATGTTGAGGGGCCCGTCCTTGAAGTACAGAGTCTGCTCAATGCACCACAGGTACTCCTCATCCGTTTCGCCCTTCCAGGCATACACTGGAGGGTGAGTGGCATATCAGGGCTTGGACTTCCCCAACCAGTACCTGCTCCTGGGAATAACCCTGGCAGAGCCAAAACTACCTCCTTCTCAATTCCTATCCTCAGCCACCTCTGGCCCCTCTGAGGACTCAGCAGTGATAAGAATACAACTTGGAGCCAGATAGATCTGAGTTCAAATCCTGGCTCTGCCAGTTGCCAGCTGTGTCACCTCGGGCAAATCACTTCACCTCTCTGAGCCTCAGTTTTCTCCTCTATAAATAGCGCTTAAAACAGTATGGATTAAGTGAGACGGAGCCATGTATAGCCCCCCAGATGTAGATATCAGGAAATAATTATTTCCTTTCCCATCCCCTTCTGCCTGGGCCCCAAGGACTAGGGCATCAACCCTGAGTGACCAGGGCTCCGTGCCCCACAACGCCTACCCCTCAGCTGGATCCACGAGGTAGGATCCAGGGTTTGCTCTGCACTGAAAGGACTGTAGCACCAGCAGCCTCTGGGATGGGGGCAGTCTCAGGCAAAGCTTGGCCAAAAAATGACTAAGCGCAGCTACCATGTATGGGGCACTTGCTTTCTGCCAGACATGACCCTAAATCCTTCATGTCCCATCTTGTTTTTCCTCATAGAGACCCTGTGAGGCAGCCATGACCATTATCAGCACTTACAGATGCCCAGAGAGGGGCTGAGACGCACTTGGGCCACTCCACGTGAAATTCCAGAACAGACACCAGAACTAAGGGCTACTGACTGCCAGTCCACACTCCTCCCATGTGGCATGACTAGGGCACAGGTGTGGGGTTCCCAGGAGCCTCTTGTGAGCAAAGGACGCTGGCCAAGCAGAGCCAGCTTCTCCTCCCCACAACTGGAGCAGACAATGGTCTTAAAAATTGCAGTGAGCTGAGATCGCACCACTACACTACAGCCTGGGCAAAGGAGCAAGACTCCATCTCCAAAAAAAAAAAAAAAAGAAAAGAAAAAATGAAAAGAAAAAAAACAAGGCCTTTCCCAAAAGAAAGCCATGGTGCCCAGCCAAGGCTGAGGAATGGGGACCATGCCCATTCAGCCCTGGTCAGTCTGTGAAGTAGCCCTGTACCACCCTCTCCTGTCTACCTATGGTTGGTTAGAAGAAATCTTGAATGTCCTCTTTAATCACTGGGTCAGATCTAACCACTCCCCTCCCTAAGTCCAAGCAGACATGTGCCCAGCCTGTGAAAACTCCTTTCTCGTTAGTCTTAGTCCTTCCTCAGTCCTTTAACTGCCATACCCTAAGCAGTGAATCTTTTTCTGCCCTGTAGCCCTCCCCAGTTCTTTAGAAACAGATCCACATCCTTATTTATTTGTTTATTTATTTATTATTTATTTTTTTAATAAAGACGGGGATTCACCATGTTGGTCAGGCTGGTCTTGAACTCCTGACCTCAGGTGATCCGCCCGCCTTGGCCTCCAAAGTGCTTGGATTACAGGCGTGAGCCACTGCGCCCGGCCCACATCCTTCCTTTAATGAACTTCCCTTCCTCTACATCATGTAGTTCCCAATAATAAGATCTTGCCCTTCCCAGTCACATGGCTTAAGTTGGGTCAAAAAAACAGCTTCCACAGGATTTTAGATGATGATGGACAAAGCAGCTCTTTCCTATGGGTGGCTGGGTAGGATTTTGTGGCCGTGACTCCTCTCCCCTGCTGTAGTGTAAGGAGGCCTGTTGCTGTAGCAGTCAGTGAAGCAAACAGAGCAGAGCCCCTTCATAAATCCCACATGTCCCAGCAGTAAGCAGGACTCACCTGGAATGCCAGCCTTGGCAATGGCAGCCGCCGCATGGTCCTGAGTGGAGAAGATGTTGCAGCTGGACCACCGAACCTAGAAAGAGCCATCAAAACAAGGCTGTTGGTCACTGATGGCTCAAAAGCACCAGAACACTGGGCAAGGAAAAGGGAGGGCTCTTCAGGTTGGCGGAGAGGCTTGGGATCTAGGCACAGCAAGCTCTAGGATCATAGGCTGGGGACGCTGGGTGGGTAGATGGGAGCCAGAGCAGTGACGAGATCCGACTCGGGTTTTATTTTTTTATTTTTGGGGGTTTTTTTTGAGACAGAGTTTCATTCTTGTTGCCCAGGCTAGAGTGCAATGCACGATCTCAGCTCACTGCAACCTCCAGCTCCAGGCTTTAAGCAATTCTCCTGCCTCAGCCTCCCTGTTAGTTGGGATTACAGGCATGCCCCACCACGCCTGGCTAATTTTTGTATTTTTAGTAGAGATGGGGTTTCACCATGTTAGCCCGGATGGTCTTGATCTCCTGACCTTGTCATCCACCCGCCTCGGCCTCCCAAAGTGCTAGGATTACAGGTATGAGACGCTGCGCCCAGCCCTGACTCAGGTTTTAAAACCTCATGCTGGTGCTGTGTGGAAGGGAAAGGGCGGAAACAAAGGGACAACTGAAGAGACTGTTGGAGAAGACTCCAGGCAAGAAATATGACAGTAGCAGTGGAGGTGATGAGAAGCTGTCCCATCCTGGGTCTACTCTGAAGGCTGCACTGGCAGGATTTGCTGAGGGATGAGTTGTTGAAGTAAAAGGGGTTGGGAGCAGGGAGGAAAGGGTGGGGAAGAGATGACTCCCAGATTCTTGAACTGAGGGAACCTAGAAGGCTGGAGTGAAAATTCCATTTATTCACGTAGGGAAGGCTTCGGGAAGAGGAGGGGGCAGACAATCCTGAGTCTGTTTGAACGTGTTCTGCCTGAGATGAGTACTAGACCTCCAGGTAGCGTCAACGCCCCCGCTCCTGGATATGCCAGTCCGGAGCTCCAGGAGAAGTCCAGGCTAGTATAAAAATGTGGGAGTCATCACCAGATAGATAGTATCTAAAGCTATACAATCAGACCAAGAGTGAATGCTGAAAGGAAAGGTCCAAGGACTGAGCCCTGAGTCCTTCTGTGGGTTTTGGCTGCAATGGCCTGCCCTGTTTTGGGAAACTAGCTTGCTTCTTGACTCTCTGAGACCTTAGGAGACATATCAATCATTGGCACACATGACCCAGGCTGAAAATCAGAGCTGCCATCATCCCGGCAGCCATGATGGGTCCAGGGCAGGCCTGTGACCACCAGGAGGGCCAAGGCGAGCAGGATTAAGTGGGACACGGGAGTTGAGTTTTTCCTGCCAGAGCATCAAGCAGGAGGATGCCTTGAGGGCAGCCAACAATTACCTTCCAGCCAGGGAGAAAATGTGCACAATACTCACCACAAAGGGTGGTAGCACCGGGAAACAGGGAGGAAACCCAATGAGAGGGAGGAGCCCCACCAGGCCCGGGGTCAGCGCCACACCTGGATGGTCCCCACCCTGGTACAGTCGTCTTCTTCCCTGGCTGAACCCAGCGAGGGCAAGAACTCTGGGGTGATACAGCTGTGGGCCTCACCTCAGCACCCAGGGCGACCAGGGTCTCAATCAGGACAGCCGTCTCCACCGTCATGTGCAGGCAGCCGGCGATGCGGGCGCCCTTCAGCGGCTTGGAAGTTGAGTACCGCTCACGCATGCGCATCAGGCCGGGCATCTCGTTCTCCGCAATGTTCAGGGCCTTGCGTCCCCAATCAGCCAGGCCGATGTCAGCTACCAGGGGAAACAGGTGGGAGTTGGGTAAGCCTCCTCGGCGGTCGCTGTGTGGACCCCAGTCCACGTGTGGACTCAATACACTAGGGCTTAGCACTCTGTCACCGCATTCTCCAAATCATTCAACAAGTATTTATGAATCCAGAGTACTCAAGAAAGACAAGGTCCCTGCCTACCTGCACCTTTCTGACTTGTGGGAGAACACATGTAATCAATCACACAGGGACACAAAAATTACAACACGAAGAAGCTCCCCTTTGAAAAACAGCTCAGATGATACTGCCCACTACCCTCCTTTCTGCTGACACCCACCGACCACCAGGTCACTCCTCACTCCCTAAATATGTTAGCTGCTGGGTCTCCATCTTCCTCTGTCATCACTCTCCGTGATTCAACGCTCAGAAATACTATCTAACACCTTGGATTTGACAGTTCCTTGATCTCCTTTTAGATATGAAAATGCTTCCCCACTCCTGATGTTTCTTTCCACCTGGAGGAACTCACCAGTATAACTAACACTCTTGGCCTCTCTGCCCCCGTGGGGGTGGGGTGAGCTTGTCTGACCAGTAAAACTGAGAGGAATAAATGGTGTGCTCAGTTTTGCTCTCTCTTCTTTTTACAAGCAAGTACCCACCTGCCCACTTGCAAGAAGCCAGTGTTCTCTGCTTTTCCAGAGATCAGCCTACCCTGGCCCACCTTGCCTGCAACAACTGGTTGGGTAACTGCTGAAGCGGGGAGTTCAGTCAGCAGAATCATTGGGATTTCATACTAATCCACATCCTCTGGCTTCAAGGTTATTAGAAATAAAAGGTGTATTTCGGGTGCTGTCTGCCACCTAAAAGTCTCAAATTTGTTCAAATTCTCAGGCAGGAAAGGAGGATACTATTATGAGCTAACTCACTATCTCAATACTCTTCCCTCTGATCATCTCACCTTCCTCTCTCCCCTACCACACTAGTCCATTTCCAAGGTCATACCTTACCTAGGTCAATACCTAGATCAAAGTTCATAGACTTCCCTAATAAGGGATGTTCCTTTGGCATGCTTGTAAATCTCCCCTGGAAAATCTGAACCTCTAAACATCAGTTTCTTCATCTGTAAAATAAGGACAATCATCCCTAGCTTACCATGCGCCCTAAGTAAAAAAGATGCCATATGATCAAGATCGGGCACACAGCAGGGCCTCCTTCCTCCAGCCCCATCCTGCTAAGCTCCCCCTCTCCCAAATTCAGCTTTATCTCCACCTACACAACCCAGTGCCCCCAGTCCTGACCCACTAATCTCTCCACAGTATGACAAGCCCCCATTCCAGCTCTACTACTAATATGACCTTGACATAACCTTTCTGGGTTCAGTTTCATCATCCACACAATGGAGACAGTCTACTCTGGTAGCAACTTGAACTATTTCAACAGAATCTTTGCAAGTCACTTCCCAAGGGCCTCAGTTTCAAGCTCTATATAATGGGATAACGTCCACCTCTATGAAGATTATTCTGTAAATACATGTAAATCACCGGATATACAGCAAGTGTCCCATAAATGTGGATGCCATTCTCCAGACTTAATAGTGGTTGTGTGTGTTTTGTTGGTTTTGTTTTTGAGATGGAGTCTCGCTCTGTCACCCATTCTGGAGTGCAGTGGTGCGATCTCTGCTCACTGTAACCTCCACCTCCTGGGTTCAAGCGATTCTCCTGCCTGAGCCTCCTGAGTAGCTGCAATTACAGGCACGCGCCACGATACCCGGCTGGTTTTGTATTTTTTAGTAGAGATGAGTTTCACCATGTTGGTTAGGCTGGTCTCAAACTCCTGATCTCAGATGATCCACCCGCCTCAGCCTCCTGGCTGGAGTGCAGTGGGGCAACCTCTGCTCACTGCAACCTCCATCTCCCACGTTCAAACGATTCTCCTGCCTCAGCCTTCCGAGTAGCTGGGATTGCAGGCGCCTGCCACCACACCCAGCTAATTTTTGCATTTTTAGTAGAGACAGGGTTTCTAGACCACCACATTGGCCAGGCTGGTCTCGAACTCTTGACCTCAAGGTGGCCCACCTCCACCTCCCCAAAGTCCTGGGATTACAGGTGTTAGCCACCACACCCGGTCTAATTGTGTCAAAGTTACTTGAATAGCTACTAGCCAGACTTAACTGGTATTTGCTGACAACTCATTAGGATTGTTCCGCGTGTATTCACTTGCACACAGTGGTGAAAAGGGTGCGCTCACAGGTCTAGATGGCCTGCGTTCCAATCTTGCTCCATCACCACCAGCTGTAAGACTGGGGGCACGTTACCTCTGTCTCAGGATTCTCATCATAAAACGGTAACAGTCTCCTTAGAGAGCCATGAAAATAGAATAAAGCTACAAGGCAGTGCCGAACCCACAGGAAACGCTAAGTAAACGTTAACTATCCCTGGATCACACTTCAATCGGTGGGACAGCAGGATTTTTCTAACCACTCCTGCTGGCGGGGTGGGGGATCCCACAGGTTGGGTAACTGGCCCAAAGTCCCCGGGGAGAGGACCGGAGCCGGCCTGGGGCTCGCTTTCCAGGCCTCTCCTCATACACCCTCCGAAGCTCCAGTGCCCTCGCCATCCCTGTAGGAGGCCCAGAGAGGGGTGGACCCTCGTCGGGGCCGCCCAGCTGGACAGGGTCCGGTCCAGGCACAGGAGGCAGGGCGCAGGCCCCCTGAGCAGAGTCCGGCAGGTGTCCGCCATTCCAGGCCGCTGCCAGGTGTGCTCTCCCTCGGAGCACGCCGCCAGTTTGCGGCTCACAGCCCGCGCGGCCGCCCCCGACGTCGCGGGGCACGCTGGGACTCGTAGTCCGCGGCCACCCGGGAAGGTCAGCTTATGGCCGCGCCAGAACTCCAACTTCCAGGTGGCTTGGCGCGGCCAGGAATGCGCCGAGCCTGCGATTTCAGGGGGTCTAGAGCGCCCGGAGTCGGCCCTGCGGTCCCCGCCCCGAGCACGCGCCGCACGCGCGCCGAGTAGCGGCAGCCGGCTGCAGGTCCTGAGACTCACCGACTTTGTAGGGCAGTTTGTCAGACATGCTGGCGACGCTGGTGACGGGCACGGGCGAAGAGGGCCGGGCCTCAGTCAGAGAACAGGTACCGGGCGGGCGACGCGGGGCAGAGATATGCGCGTGGCGCCGGCTCCTTTAAATATCTTCCTGTTACTTGCATATTCATGACCCGCTGGGGCGGGGCCCAACGCGCGGGGCGGGGCCAGAGAGGATTTCGATCCCTGCAGAGAGGCCTCAGAATTTCACAAGGCCTGGCCCCAGGGACCTCACGCACCGTTCCGGAAGGGAGCGCCGAGAGAGGCCTGAGACCCAGCGGGGCCGTCCTCTTGCAGGTTCAGCCAGTTAATTCAATGTCAAAACCAAGCGGAACTGAAATTCCGCTAGTTGGCCGGGCTCCGTGGCTCAAGCCTGTAATCCCAGCACTTTGGGAGGCCGATGCGGGCAGATCACGAGGTCAAGAGATGGAGACCATCCTGGCCAACATGGTGAAACCTCGTCTCTACTAAAAATACAAAAATTAGCTGGGCGTGGTGGCGTGCGCCTGTAGTCCCAGCTACTTGGGAGGCTGAGGCAGAATTGCTTGAACCCGGGAGGCGGAGGTTGCAGTGAGCTGAGATCGTGCCACTGCACTCCAGCCTGGAGCCTGGCGCCTGGCGGCAGAGTGAGACTTTGTCTCAAAAACAAACAAACAAACAAAGAAATTCCGCTAGTTCACTTCCCTGTGCCTCAATTTCCTCATCTGTAAAATGGGCTGAATGACACCTACCACACAGACTATCATAAGTAAAGTTGCAGGCCAGGTGCGATGGCTCTCACCTGTAATCCCAGGACTTTGGGAGGCCAAGGCGGGAGGATCACTTGAGCCCAGGAGTTCAAGACCAGTCTGGGCAACGTAGGAAGACTTCACCTGTACCAAAAAAAAAAAAAATTCTTTTAAATTAGGCGGGCGTTGGGGTTCGTACCTGTAGTCCCAGCTACTTGGGACGCTGAGGCTGGAAGGAGGATGGCTTGAGCCTGGAGATGGAGGCTGCAGTGAGCTATCATCCTGCCACTGGACTCCAGCCTGGGCAACAGAGCAAGACCCTGTCTCAAAAAAAAAAAAAAAAAAAAAAAAAACAAAGTAAAGTTGCCATTTGTCAGGTACCTACCTGACATCCCAAACATTCACCTTACCCCAAGTAACTACCACCCTGAATTTAGATAAGTTTGCATGCATTTCTTATACTTTTACTGCATATGTATGTCATTAAACAATTCTTTCTGTGTTTAATACCTTTATATATCAACTGTATTTATCCTTTTGTAATTTGCTTTTCTCTGTGAGCATTATATTCCTGAGAGTCATGCATATAGCTCGAATATATTTATTTCTCTGCTGCTGTATTGTTCAGTCATCCCTAGGCATGGGAAGTGGGAATTGGTTTCAGGACCGCTGTGGACTCCAAAACTCTTCTATGCTCAAGTCCCTCATATAAAATGAGGTAGTATTAGGCTAGGCGTAGTGGCTCATGCCTGTAATCCCAACACCTTGGGAGGCCGAGGTGGGTGGATTACCTGAGGTCAGGTGTTTGAGACCAGCCTGACCAATATGATGAAACCCCCGTCTCTACTAAAAATACAAAAATTAGCCAGGCATGATGGCAGGTGCCTGTAAGCCCAGCTACTGGGAAGGCTGAGACAGGAGAATCGCTTGAACCCGGAAGGCAGAGGTTGCGGTGAGCCAAGATCGCACTATTGCACTCCAGCCTGGGCAACAAGAGCAAAAGTCCATCTCAAAAAAAAAGAGAAAGAGGTAGTATTGGCATATAACCTACGCATATTCCCCGTACACTTAAATCATCTCTAGATTACTTATGACTAATAAAATGTAAATGCTACGTAAATAGTTGTTTTGTAATTTATATTTTTATAGTTATGTTATTTTTTTATTGCTTTTTTTCCCCTGAAAATTTTCTTTTTTTTTTTTTTTTTTTTTTTGAGATGGAGTCTCACTCTTTTGCCCAGGCTGGAGTGCAGTGATATCATCTAGGCTCACTGGAACCTCCGCCTCCTGGGTTCAAGCGATTCTCCTGCTTCAGCTTCCAGAGTAGCTGGGACTACAGGCACTCACCACAACACCCGGTGAATTTTTTTTTTTTTTTTTTTTTTATGTTTTTGAAACAGAGTTTAATTCTTGTTACCCAGGCTGGAGTGCAATGGCGTGACCTCAGCTCACTGCAGCCTCCACCTCCCAGCTTCAAGCAATTCTCCTGCCTCACCCTCCCAAGTAGCTGGAATTACAGGTATGCAACCACCACGCCTGGCTAATTTTGTATTTTTAGTAGAGATGGGGTTTCACCATGTTGGTCAGTCTGGTCTCAAACTCCTGACCTCAAGTGATCCACCTGCCTCGGCCTCCCACGGTGGCTGGATTACAGGCGTAAGCCATTGCACCTGGCCTTAAAGACCTTTTTAACATCTATCTAGGAATTCCTCCACCCCTCATGCCACCCCAACCCTTGCCCTCAATCCTCCCAATGCCCTCCCCTCACCCTTCTGTCTCCTTTCTCCCCTTCTCAAACTTTTTCAGAGATGTCTGCATTCTCAGTCTGCTCTTCATCTTCTCCCATCCAGTTCTCAGCTGTGTGGCCTCCACCCCCAGGTCTGCACTGAAACTGTTCCAGCCAAGGTCATCAGGGAACCTATCAGAATGTCTTGTGCCTCAGCCTGCATCCCAACCCACCTCCCCACTGCATATCTCCTGCTCTGACCTTAAACTCTCCTGACTCTCCTCCCATGGTTTCTTCTCCTACAGCACCTTCAAGGGTTGGTGTTTCTTTTTTCCTCTTACTCTGCTCTCTACCTCACACTTATGGCTGCTGTGGCCACTTATATCCAGTTGATCCAAACACTGCCTCACCCCAGAACTCTTTTTTATTTTTTTATTTTATTTTATTTTATTTTATTTTTTTTTTGAGACGGAGTTTCGCTCTTGTTACCCAGGCTGGAGTGCAATGGCGCGATCTCGGCTCACCGCAACCTCCGCCTCCTGGGTTCAAGCAGTTCTCCTGCCTCAGCCTCCCGAGTAGCTGGGACTACAGGCACGTGCCACCATGCCCAGCTAATTTTTGTATTTTTAGTAGAGATGGGGTTTCACCATGTTGAC
>PVKV010036245.1:0-15860 GCA_004027835.1 Alouatta palliata
TGAAACCCCGTCTTTAAAAAAAAAAAAAAAAAATTGGCCAGGCACAGTGGCTCACACCTGTAATTCCAGCACTTTGGGAGGCTGAGGCGGCCGGATCACCTGAGGTCAGAGTTTGAGATCAGCCTGGCCAACACGGAGAAACCCACCTCTACTAAAAATACAAACTTAGCTACTTGGGAGGCTAAGGCAGAAGAATCACTTCAACCCAGGAGGTGGAGGTTGCAGTGAGCCGCGATTGCGCCACTGCACTCCAGCCTGGGCAACAGAGTAAGACTCCATCTCCAAAAAATTTAAAAAATAAAAAAAAAATTAAAAATCAATCAATCAATCAAAGTGACAGGATCATGACTGAGGGCACTCCTTAGATTAGGTGCTCCGAACACCTCTCTGAGATGACATCTTACATGACGGTGAAGATGAGAGAAACCTGGGAGAAGTCCAGGCAGAGGCAACGTGGCCGTGGGTTGTGGAAGGGGAGGCAGGTGGGTCTGAGGATGGGAGAGAAACAGGTGTGGGTAAGGGTCAGATGGCAGAGGGCTGAATGCAGAAAGGTGACAGGGGCCGGGCGCAGTGGCTCTCACCTGTAATCCCAGCACTTTGGAGCCGAGGCAGGCAGATCACCTGAGGTTGGGAGTTCAAGACCAGCCTGACTAACATGGAGAAACCCTGTCTCTACTAAAAATGCAAAAATTAGCTGGGCATGGTGGCGCATGCCTGTGATTTCAGCTACTAGGGAGGCTGAGGCAGGAGAATGGCTTGAACCCAGGAGGCAGAGGTTGCAGTGAGCCGAGATCACACCACTGCAGTTCAGCCTGGACAACAAAAAAGAAAAGAAAGGTGACAGGGTACAATGTGTCCAGGACTGCCAAGGAACGGCTGTGTAAGGTGGTGACATGAAACGTCTGCAGATTGTGTTTTTTGTTACTATTGTTTTCGAGATGGCGTCTCCATCTGTCACTCAGGCTGGAGTGCATTGGCGCGATCTCAGCTCACTGCAACCTTCACCTCCCAGATTCAAGTGATTCTCCTGCCTCAGCCTCAGGAGTAGCTGGGACTATAGGCATGCATCACCACACCTGGCTAATTTTTTTTTTTAATAGAGATGGAGGCGGGTGTCTCACCATGTTGGCCAGGCTGGTCTTGAACTAGTGACCTCAGGAGATCCTCCTGCCTCGGCCTCCCAGAGTGCTGGGATTACAGGCATGAGCCACCACACCTGGCCCAGGGTGAATTGTTAAATGATGGAGCACAGCGGCTCACGCCTGTCATCCCTGCAGTTTGGGATACTGAGGTGGGAGGATCACTCGAGCTCAGTTCGACAGCAGCCTGAGCAACACAGCAAAACCTCATCTCTATGAAAAGTTTAAAAATTATCTGGGCATAGGGGCGCACACCTGTAGTCCCAGTTATGTGGGAGGCTAAGGCAGGTGGCTTGTTGAGTCCAGGCTGCAGTGAGCTATGATTGCAACATTGCATTCCAGCCAGGGTGACAGAGTGAGACTCTGTTTCTTAAAAAAAAACAAAAAAAAAGCAAAGAGTATGTTTGGAATGTCTGCCTTGTTGGTATGAAAGGGGTGACTAGAACATAGCCTCACATTTGTCTGTATTTGCTGAAAAAAATATTGCAGTAATACTAAGAAATTGATTTTCTTTTTAAAATGGTGACCTTTGGAGGAAAGAGGAAGAGGGAACAGGGTGGAAAGGAGCTTAGGGTGCCAGTGAGAAAAGGCATCCCCTGGCTGCTGAGTGGGAAACGGACCAGATAGTGGGAGGCCAGGAGCCAGATGAGTGGAGAGGAGAGTGTGACTGCAGCCAGACGGGGCATGGTGGGTCAAGTACACTGTGTCTTTTGGGGCTTTTTTTTTTTTTTTTTTTTTTAGGCAGAGCTCCGCTCTTGTCACCCGGGCTGGAATGCAATGGCGGGATCTCGGCAACCTCTGCCTCCCAGGTTCAAGCGATTCTCCTGCCTCAGTCTCCCGAGTAGCTGGAATTACAGGCATGCACCACCACGCCCGGCTAATTTTGTATTTTAGTAGAGATGGGGTTTCTCCATGTTTGTCAGGCTAGTCTGGAACTCCTGACCTCAGGTGATCCGCCCACCTTTGCCTCACAAAGTGGTGGGATTACAGGCGTGAGCCACTGCACCCAGCCTTTTTTTTTGTTATTTGAGACGGAGTCTTGCTCTGTCGCCCAGGCGGGAGTGCAGTGGTGCAATCTCAGCTCACTGCAACATCTGCCTTCTGGGTTCAAGTGATTCTCCTGCCTCAGCCTCTTGAGTAGCTGGGATTACAGGCACCCGCCACCACGCCCAGCTAATTTTTTTTAGTAGAGATGGATTTTCACCATGTTGGCCAGGCTGGTTTCTAATTCCTGATCTCAGATGATCCGCCTGCTGTGGCCTCCCAAAGTGCTGGGATTACAGGCGTGAGCCACTGTGCCCAGCCTATTTTTTTGTATTTTTAGTAGAGAAGGGGTTTCGCCATGTTGGCCAGGCTGGTCTCGAACTCGTGACCTCAGGTGATCCACGCACCTCAGCCTCCCAAAGTGCTGGGATCACAGGCATGAGCCACCTCGCCTGGCCCCCTTGGGGGTTTTCTGTATCTGAAGGCCTGTGGTTCAGTATTCCCAAGGGACATCCTGCTGGCCAGAAATGATGGCCATAGGAGCTAATCATCAGTCCCCTCCTCACAATGACAGGGTTTATAATAATGTTTACCATGTGCCTGGCCCCAGCCTATGCTCCGAATTTAAACCTCACAACAGGCTGAGCTTGCTGGCTCCTGCCTGTAATCCCAGCACTTTGGGAAGCTGAGGCAGGTGAATCACTTGAACCCAGGAGTTCAAAACCAACCTGGGCAATGTGGTGAAATCCTATCTCTACAAAACATAGCAAAATTAGCTGGGTGTGGTGGCAGGCACCTGTAATCCCAGCTACTTGGGAGGCTGAGGTGGGTAGAACACCTGAGATTAGGAGTTCGAGACCAGCCGGGCTAATATGGCAAAAACCCATCTCTAATAAAAATACAAAAATTAGCTGGGCGTGGTGGTGCATGCCTGTAATCCCAGCCACTCGGGAGGCGGAGGCAGGGTGGATTGCTTGAATCCGGGAGGCGAAGATTGCAGTGAGCTGAGATCGCGCCACTGTACTCTAGCCTGGGCGACAGAGCGAGACTCTGTCTCAAAATAAAATAAAATAAAGAAAAGAAAAATAATCCCTGGAAGTAGGTACTATTTCAGTCACCTTCATTTTGCAGATGTGTACACAGACAGACACAGAGAGGTTAAGTGACTTTCTCAAGATCACACAGCTAGGAAGTGGCTCTCGAATCCAGGCAGTGATCCAAAGTCCCCTTCACCACTAACCACTATGGTGTGCCATTTCCCAATTCTTTTCCTTTTTTTTTGTTTTTTTTGTTTTTTTTGAGACACTGCTCTGTAGCCCAGGCTGAATGCAGCAACCTGGGCTCACACAATCTTCTGACCTTGACTGGATTATAGGCCTGAGCCTCCCAGCCCTTCACTGTGGCACTGTTCTCAGTTAATTGTATTTCGCTTTACATTGCTTATCTCCAAGAATTGTGAGCAATCATTAACACCTTAGTATGAAGTAGCCAGTCTTTTCCCATCTCAGAGCAATAGCCATCATTGCTGTGGTTTAAAGGGACTCTGTAGTGCAGGAGTTAAATAGTTCGGCTCTGGAGTCATAATGCCTGGGACTGAAGCCCAGTGCCATTTCCCAGCCATGTGACTTTGGACAAGTGACATCCCACCGGTCCTCAGTTCTGTGAAGTACCCATTTTCCAGATGAGGATACTGAGGCCTAACACATGGCACATGCAAGACTTTAGAACCTGGGTTTTGAGCACGTACCGTCTCCACCAGGATGAGGAACCAAAACCAGCTTCCGTGAGAGGGAAGGAGAAGGGGTTCTGCAGACCCATGTGGGATGTTCTGGGACCAGGAGCTGGGGTGTCAGGAGGGGGGACCTGCTCGTTCTCTATACAGTGTGGAGCAGGGGGCCCTGGAAGCCTTGGGCCCAGCCGCACAGAGACAGCATGGTCACCTGGAGGGCTGCACAGGCCAGGGCACTCCTGGATGCTCCTCCTCAGGGGCCTCTTCTCTTCCTCCCAGACTGGAACTCAGACCCCCAGGGATGGATGCCTGATCCTGGCAGGGCCGCTGGGTGACACAGGTGGGGACAGGGCCCTGGGGCCTCAACTTCTTTGTCCTTGGTGAGATAGCCCAGCTCTGACCCCACCCTGGTCTTAAGCACGGCCACAGCCCCACCCCAGCTCCTGATTAGACACACCCGGGACCACTGGTCCAACCAGAACTATTAAAATGTTGAAATATAGGACAGGCCTGGTGGCTCATGCCTGTAAACCCAGTACTTTGGGAGGCCGAGGTGGGCAGATCACTTGAGGTCAGGAGTTTAAGATCAGCCTGGCCAACATGCTGAAACCCCATCTCCACTAAAAATACAAAAAGTAGCCAGGCATAGTGGCATGCCTGTAATCCCAGCTACTTGAGAGGTTGAGGCAGGAGAATCACTTGAATTTGGGAGGTGGAGGTTGCAGTGAGCTGGGATCACACCACTGCACTCCAGTCTGGACGACAGAGCGAGACTCTGGCCTCAAAAAAAAAAAAAAAAAAAAAAGTTGAAATAGAGAGCTGGGCGTGGTAGAGGCCAAGGTGGGAGGATTGCTTGAGCCCAGAAGTTCAAGACCAGTCTGGACCTTAGAGATAAGGAACCTCATCTCTACAAAAAAGTAAACAATTAGGCTGGGCGCGGTGGCTCATGCCAGTAATCCCAGCACTTTGGGAGGCCAAGGTGGGCAGATCATGAGGTCAAGAGATGGAGACCATCCTGGCCAACATGGTGAAACCATGTTTTGTATTTTTAGTCTCTAATTAGCTCAGGCAGAGTGGTTTGCTCCTGTAACTGCAGCACTTTGGGAGGCTGAGAGAAGGCTGATCATGTGAGCCCAAAATTTCAAGACCAGTCCAGGTGACAGAGAAAGATCCCGTTTCTTAAAAAAAAAAAGCTGGACGTGGTGGTGCATGCCTGTAGTCCCAGCTACTTGGGAGGCTGAGCTGGGAGGATCACCTGAGCCTGAGGAGGTCAAGGCTGCAGTGAGCCAAGATTGCACCACTGGACTCCAGCCTGGGTGACAGAATGAGACTCTGTCTCAAAACAAATAAATTAAAAAATTAAATTAAATTAAAAAACATAGAATAAAAATGTTTTAAAAGCCATTACCCACTTCTGATGGCCCAGCTGCTCCCTTGGTACCCTCGAGGCCTCTCCATGCCCTAGTATGAAAGGTTAACCCTGGTTCAATAGGGGAGCTTCCCTTACCCAGCTCTGGGGGCCATTGTCCTTCCTGACTGGTGGATGGCCCTGGCAACATTTGGGATTTTCCCTGGCTCTTCCCCAATATCAATCCCTCCACCCATAAGTTCAGAGTCCTCAGAATGGTGTATCCATTTTATAGAACTCCTATGCATCCTTCAAAGCCTGCCTTAATGTCACTTCTTTTAGGAAGCCCTCCCAGATTTCTTCACCACCCCCAGAGTGAATGACTCCCTCCCCACTGCCAGGCTCCCAGGTATGTTGGGCCATTCAGCACACCTTCCTCTGATCCTCACGTTCAGGCCCTTCTCCCCCCATAGTGTGTGAGCGCCTTGATGCCAGAGACCATCTTCTTCCTCTCATCTTTGTAGCCTCTACCAAGAGCCATTGTAAGCACAGCGCAGATTTCATGGAGTGGCTGAATGATTTGTTTGCTGTGTGATCACCTGTATTGAGTCGATACTGGCCACCTTCGGTCACAAGCATGCCCCTTGACCCAGATTCCTGCAGGAGCCGGCATATAGGGGACCTGCTGGCTGGGACTAGGGATGGGGGTGGGGTGGAGAGTTCAAGGGTAGGCGGGGTCTAGGATGTAAGTCCCAAGGATGTGGGGTCAGCAGGGCGGCTTCTCATGCTCTCTGGCCCAGGAGGAGTGATTCTCCATCTGGCAGGCCCAGCTTTGGTGCTGGGACAGGGATGAGGGCAGAGGCCACGGGAGGAGAGAGGGAGGCTGGGGCGGAGCTCAGGGAAGCCCATGGTAACCCCAGGGAGGAAAAACAGCCACACAGTGTTATTGTTACAGAACCATTAAATACAACTTATACACAAGCCAGGGCAGCGTCCGGGGAGGGGGGCAGGGAGAGTGGGAGATGGTCAGGGGTGAGCAGTCCGGGCTGGGTCCTGGAGGGGGCTGAGGCTGCCGTCGTGGGAGGGGCTGGGCTGGCGGAGGCCGGGCTGCCTGTGGAGGCCGTGAAGCTTTGCCAGCAGCTCCTGGATGAAGTCCTGAGGACAGGGTGGGGAAGCTGAGAACATGGGAGCGGCAGGGGCACCCCTTGCCCCTCTCCAGCCCAGTCCCTGACCTGGGTGCCTCCTCCTGTTCTCTGATTGTGGGGTGGAGGGAGTTAGGGGTGGAGGGTTATAGACATACAGAAGAAAGTGAACCAGGAGAAAGAGACAGAGATGGAGAAAGAGTGATAGGAGGGATGGAGAGAAAAGAGCTAGGACGCTAGGCGCTGTGGCTCACGCCCATTATCCCAGCACTCTGGGAGGCCGAGGTGGACGGATCACGAGGTCAGGAGATCGAGACCATCCTGGCCAACATAGTGAACTGTCTCCACCAAAAATACAAAAAATTAGCTGGGCGTGGTGGCACGTGCCTGTAAACTCCAGAGTCTGAAGCAGGAGAATCGCTTGAACCCAGGACGCGGTGTTTGCACTGAGCCAAGATCGTGCCACTGCACTCTAACCTGGGTGACAGGCGAGACTCTGTCTCAAATTAAAAAAAAAAAGTCGGCCAGGCAATATGGCTCATGCCTGTGATCCCAGCACTTTGGGAGGCTGAGGTGGGTGGATCACCTGAGGTCAGAAGTTTGAAACCATCCTGACTAATACGGTGAAACCCCATCTCTACTAAAAATACAAAAATTAGCTGGACTTGGGAGCTACTTGGGAGGCTGAGGCAGGGAATCGCTTGAACCCAGGAAGCAGAGGTAGCAGTGAGCCGAGTTCACGCCATTGCACTCCAGCCTGGGTGACAGAGGGAGACTCTGTCTCAAAAAAACAAAAAAGAAAGGCCGGGCGCGGTGGCTCACGCCTGTAATCCCAGCACTTTGGGAGGCTGAGGCGGGTGGATCACGAGGTCAAGAGATCGAGACCATCCTGGTCAACATGGTGAAACCCCGTCTCTACTAAAAATACAAAAATTAGCCAGGCATGGTGGCACATGCCTGTAGTCCCAGCTACTCGGGAGGCTGAGGCAGGAGAACTGCTTGAACCCGGGAGGCGGAGGTTGCGGTGAGCCGAGATCGCGCCATTGCACTCCAGCCTGGGTAACAAGAGCGAAACTCCGTCTCAAAAAAAAAAAAAAAAGAAAGAAAGAGCTAAGAAGAGAGACAGCCAAGGAGACAGATAGGGAGTGGGGGAAGGGGAAGCAGACACAGAAACAGAGAGACTTGTAGAGGCAGAGACAGCAAGAGACATAGGGACAGAGAAAGACACAGAGGCCCCCAGAGATGGATCCAGGGCGTACACACACAGTGACATTTGTCCCTCAGGCTGTCCAGAGCTAGCTGGAGAAACATGAATATTTTTCCCTTTTAAAGCAGGGGAGGAAGTGGGAGGGGTTGGGCGGCTCAGCTTCAGGGCCTGGGAGGATGGAGGGGCCCCCAGAGGTGGAGAAGGGAGCCGGGGGTGGTGGAAGCAGTAATGGGAGAGGGACAGGAGACTGAGCCCTAAGGCTGGCAGCGGAAGGACAGGCACAGGAGAGGCAGAAACCAGGCAGATGGGGGAGGACAGAGTGGAGCCCCCTCAGCAGATGAGGGAGAGGGAAAGAGACGAGGAGGAGGACAAAAGACACCCCTGGAGACCAGAAAGAGCTGTGTGGGGTGTGGGGGGGTGGAGAGGGGGCAGGGGTTCCCCAGAGATCCTTCTGCCTGTCCCAGGCATCGCCAGCTCCTTCCCCCTCCCCCATTAGGGTACCTGGGGCCAGAAAAGGGCGGGTAATGGGGGAGAGAAAACTCACCTCAATGGGGCTCCTACAGGACTTCAGGAGTCCCTAAAACCCCCAACCACAAATAAATAAATGAATGAAATGAAATGACTAACACCTCCTCCCCTCCAGCCCCTTCACTTTCCCAAAAAGTCCCAGCAGCAAGACAAATGGAAGTCAGACTCCAGGGTGGACTGCCCACCAAGCTTCCAGAGAGGAACAGAGCCTGCGGGGCATGCGGAGCGACTCAGGGAAGGGGTGAGTCACTGGATCCAGTCAGTGGTCACACGAGAGGGCCAGGAGGTCACACGGCACTTCCCTCCTCTAAAAAGGTGTCAGCCATAAGCAAGGACATGGCTGCCAAACTGCCTAGGTTCGCTGCCCAGCTCTGCTCCTTCTGAGCTGTGTGATGCTGGGCAAGGGAGTCAACCTCTCTGGGCCTCATTTGCCTCATCTGGAAAATGGCGCTCACACTAGCGCCTGCTTCGTAGGGTTCTGTGAGGATGAAATGAATGGGTGGATGTGTGTAAGGCCATTGTACCAGCACCCGGCATCCAGTGAGCACTCAGTAAACATGGGAACTATTGCTATGATTTTTAGGGAGGTGTGAAGTGGGGGGCTTGGGGATACTCCCCACCCCACCTACCTGGATCTTCCGTCTTCTCTCCTCTTCACTCTCTAACTCCAGCAATTCATCGATGTTGACCTCATCGGGCATGTCTGCCTCCTAGGGTCAGGCAGGGAGGGGTGCTTAGGGTCCCCTTCCCTCCCTCCCTCGCCTTTGTCCAGAGCTCTGCAGGAGCCCCACTGGCCCCAGGGCCCAGCTGCCGGGTTCTGGAGCATTAATGTGGCAGTCAGGGACAGCACTGCCAAGGCGGGACATCTGGGTGGGGGGGAGGGGTGGCAGATGGGCTGATGGAGCCCTGGGGCCCTGTACCAGTCCCAAGCCTGGGCCCTTGGGCCCCGGGAGCCTCGGGGCTGGCACGGGGCTCTCGCCTTGGCTTCGGTTCCCACAGAGGAAAACAAGCCTGGTGGAGCCCTGGAATGTCAGATTCTGGGATTCAGGAGAGGGGCTGGCTTCTGCCCTTTCAAGGAAAAGTCTTACTTAGCACTAGGTGCGGGGGAGGAGAGGCTGGCAAACAGCAGCCAGCTGGAGCGGCCCCTTCCCCCAGGGGACAGGAAGGGAGGGGAGGGGTTAGGCCAGCCCCCACAGGGGCCAAAATGCAGTCTGGTAAGACCAGAGGGAAGACCACTGAGGCCCCCCAAGGTGGGTGGGTGGGATGAGTCAGAAGCTCAACTCGGCTGCTAAGAGCTGGTGCTTAGTGTGGCCTCTGCAGGCGGTGGCCCAAGCGCACGGAACAGAACCCAGATGTCCCCAGCTGTCGAGGCAGCAAGAGGTTAGGAATCCTTTCCTCCCCAACCCAAAGTCCAGCTGTCGGCTTCAGGGCTGGAGGGTCCTGGTTCATGTGTGGTGAAGCCGCTTTAGCAAGGACACAGGTATGTGAGTCTCTGCCAGGGCCACTGCCTGATGCCGAGGGCCCGGGGCTGGCTGAGGATGCAGAGGGACCCAGCAGCGTGCGGTGGCTTCGTATAGGGAACTATGGCCCTGCAGGTGTGAGGTGTGAGGCTCTGGCTTGGCTGTGCGACACATCATCATGTGTCGTCAGCCAGCTGTAGGGCCCCCAACCAAGAATGACCTCAGAGATGCCACCTGCCACTAGGGACCACAGTTGTTCACCTGCGTGGGCCCAGGTATGAGCCTGAGAAGAGGGACTGCGTGTCCCTGTGGGAGAAGGGCCACGTCTTCCACCATTGTTGCACCGTGGAAAGGACGACTCCTGGGTCCTGTGTACACTGTAGGCACACAAGTCACAGAAGGCTGGTGCAGTGGCTCATGCTTACAAATAATCCTGACAGTTTGGGAGGCCGGGAAGAGAGAATCGCTTGAGCCCAGGAGTTCAAGACCAGTCTGGGCAACATAGTGAGGTCCCATCTCTTTTTTTTGAGACGGAGTCTCGCTCTATTGCCCAGGCTAGAGTGCAGTGGCATGATGTCAGCTCACTGCAACCTCCACTTCGCGGGTTCAAGCGATTCTCCTGCCTCAGCCTCCCAAGTAGCTGGGATTACAAGCACCCATCATCATGCTGGGCTAATTTTTGTATTTTTAGTAGCTACGGGGTTTTGTCATGTTGGCCAGGCTGGTCTTGAAATCCTGACCTCAAGTGATCTGCCCACCTCAGCTTCCCAAAGTGTGGGGATTACAGGCTCGAGCCACTGCAGGCAAGCAGCCGGGCCCCATCTCTAAGGAAAAGAAAAAAGAGGGGCCGGGCGAGGTGGCTCATGCCTGTAATCCCAGCATTTTGGGAGGCCGCGGCAGGCGGATCACAAGGCCAGGAGTTCGAGACCAGCCTGGCCAACATGGTGAAACCCTGTCTCTACTGAAAATAGAAAAAATTAGCTGAGCATGGTGGCGAGCGCCTGTAATCCCAGCTACTCGGAGGCTGAGGCAGGAGAATTGCTTGAACCCTGCAGGCGGAGGTTGCAGTGAGCCGAGATCCTGTCACTACACTCTAGCCTGGGCAACGGAGCGACGGAGTGAGACTCTGTCTCAAAAAAGAAAGAAAGAAAAAAGAAGTCAGTGAAAGTGTGATTCAAGCAGAGACTCAAGTGACGAAATACCTGTGTCTGTCAATACGTACAGCCGTGGCTTCAGCTCCATGTGCCTGCGGGTAGTGGTGGGTTCTGCATCGCACGTCCACCTGTGCCTATAGTTCACGCACTTTTATGTCTGAGGGTAGTTCTAAATTCTGTTGGTTTTTGTTTGTTTTTGAGACAGGGTCTCGCTCTCTTGCCCAGGCTGGAGTGCTGCCGTGCGACCTTGGCCTCCTGGGCTCAAGCAATCCTCCCATCTCAGTCTCCCGAGGAGCAGAGATGCCAAGCACGTGACACCACGCCCGGCTAAGTTGTTATATTTTTGGTAGACGGGTTTTCGCCATATTGCCCAGGCTGCTCTTGAACTCCTGACGTCAAGCAGTCCTCCTGCCTTGGCCTCACAAAGTGCTGGGGTTACGGGCGTGAGCCACTGTGCTGGGCCACTTTCTGTTGTTTTCTGTCTGTGAGTGGCTGTGGGTCTGTGCCTGTGTTGGTGGGTGGTCGTAGTTTTTCCTTTAGGAGGTAACGGAGGGCGGTAACCGGAGTCATTTTGTGTTTGAGTGGAGTTTGCTGCATCTGCCTACAGCTGTGGCCCACGCTGCTGTGTCTATGGGTGGCTGTGGCTATAGCATATGTTGATCTGTGAGTGACCCCCCTCCAGCCCCACGCGCTTGTGTCCTTGTGAGTTCGTGCGCGGCTGTTGCTTCTGGGCTGTGAGTGGCGATAGCTTCCTTCACTATGCACGGCTGTGTCTGCTGTGCTTCCTTTGCCTGGGTCTCTGTGTGGCTGTATCTCCTCTGTCACCATGTCTATGTTTGGTTTTACGACATCCCCCTTCCCCCACTCTTTCTCCAGACGTGGCGGTTTCGGCTCAATTTAGCCTCTTCTCTCCCCCTAGGTTAACCCCTGGCCCTCCCCAGGCGTTTGGACACATCTCTGGAGACCCAGGTGTTTGTGTGTTTGTGTGCCCACAAGCTGAATGCCGTGGGGCACGGACGGCCAGGCCAGTGAGTGCCCGGCCCCGGGGCACTCGTCCCCTTGTGCAGACCAGGCTGCCTGTGCACCGAGCGTGCACCGAGACCCCAACGGCGCGGGGTCTCCGCGCCCGGGCTCGATCTGTCCCCGACCACCCTTCCCCGAGCTCACCATGCCGCGGTAAAGCTCCTCCAGGCGCCCGTCGATCCACTTCTCCACGTCCAGCCGCCGCTGCAGCTCCCGCCGGTCATACTTGACGGTGACGCGCGCGTGCCGCTTCTGCAGCCCCCCGGGACTGCCCCCCGGCCCGCGGGCCCGCGACGGAGACTGCAGCTTGCTCAGCACGCGCTTGCCCAGCCGCTGAGCTGCCATCGCCCTGCTGGCCCCGGCCCGGCCCCGCTCTGTGCGCCTTCGCCTCGCGCCCGGGTGCTTCTTACGGGCCGGGGCGTGGCTGGCCGGGGGGTGGGGTGCGGGGGCTCGGCGGGAGGTCGGCCCCGCCCCGGCCGCCCCGGGCCTCAGTTTCCCTGTCTGCAGCGCGAGGACACGCCGCTGCGCCGGTTTGAAGCCTGCAGTCGTGCCAGGTTCAGGTATGGGCGGGGTCCCAGAGTCCCGGGCGGGTCCCGGCGTAGGGGGTTCCCGGGTCTGGATCCTGGGTGGGGGGCAGGGGGGCGGGGGGCCTGGACAGACACTCGGGACCCGGCCTGTCTGCTCCCTCTAGCGGCCGCGGGGGGCGGTGCCGGAGCGGCTGAGCCGCCGTCGCTGTAGAAGGTCGAGCGTCATTTGTTGCTTCGTTCATTCATTCACTCATCCATCCATCCGTTTGTTCATTCACTCATTCCATTCGGCGAATATCTGTTTTTTATTTTTGTTTTTTGAGTCAGAGTCTCTCTCTGTCGCCCAGGCTGGAGTACAGTGGCGCGATCTCGATTCCCTGCAACGTCCCCGCATTCAAGCGATTCTCCTCCCTCAGCCTCCGGAGTAGCTGGGATTTCAGGGCTGCCCCCGCCCGGCTAATTTTTGTAATTTTAGTAGAGAAAGGGTTTCGCCATGTTGGCCAGGCTGGTCTCGAACTTCTGAGCTCAGGTGATCCACCCGCCTTGGCCTCCCAAACTGCTGGGATTACGGGTGTGAGCCACCTTGCCCGGCCCCATTCAACAAATATCTATTAAGTATCCACTCTGTACCAGCCACTGCTCTAGGCCCCAGGAACAGAGCAGAGAACAAAACAGACAAGCCCAGTCCCACAGAGTTGACAGTTGTGGCAGGGACAGATGAGAAACACAGTAAGTACAGTATTATACTGTTTATTATCATGAGTGCTTTTGGAGAAATATAAAGCAGAAAAGGAGAAATGGAGTGAGGATGGCGTTACAATTTTAGCCAGGGTGGCCAGGGAAGTCCCTTACCTCAAAACAGGCTTCCCACTGCTAATTATGAGCAAGAATTACACTTTAAAATTTGTTGTTTTTTTTTTTTTTGAGATAGAGTTTCACTCTTGTTCCCAGGTTAGAGTGCAGTGGCAGGATCTCGGCTCACTGCAACCTCTGCCTCCTGGGTTCAAGCGATTCTCCTGCCTCAGCCCCCCGAGTAGCTGGGATTACAGACATGTGCCACCATGTCCAGCTAATTTTGTGTTTTTTAGTAGAGACGGGTTTCTCCATGTTGGTCAGGCTGGTCTCGAACTCCCAACCTCAGGTGATTCGCCCACCTCAGCCTCCCAAAGTGCTGGGGTTACAGGCGTGAGCCACCGTGCCTGGCCTATACTTTAAAATTTAAACGTGGCTGGGTGCAGTGGCTCACGCCTGTAATCCCAGCACTTTGGGAGGCCGAGGCAAGTGGATCATGAGATCAGGAGTTCAAGACCAGCCTGGCCAGCATGGTGAAACCCTGTCTCTACTAACAATAAAAAAATAAAAAAATATTAGCTGGGCATGGTGGCAGGTGCCTGTAATCGCAGCTACTCGGGAGGCTAAGGCAGGAGAATTGCTTGAACCCAGGAGGCGGAGGTTGCGGTGAGCCGAGATCGTGCCATTGCACTCCAGCCTGGGTAACGAGAGCGAAACTCCGCCTCAAAAAATAAAAAAAAATAAAAATAAAAATAAATTAGCCAGGCATGGTGGTGCATACCTGTAATTCCAGCCACTGGAGAGGCTGAGGCAAGAGAATTGGCTGAACCCAGGAGGTGGAGGTTGCAATGAGCGAAGATCAGGTTGCTACATTCCAGCCTGGGGACAGAGTGAGACTGTCTCAAAAAAAAAAAAAAAAAAAAAAAAAATCGTAGAGACAGGGTCTCCCAGTGTTGCCTAGGCTGTTCGCCAATTCCTGGGCTCAAGTGATCCTCCCACCTCAGCCTCCCAAGGTGCTGGGATTACAGGTGTGAGCCACCTCAATCCCCCAACCAGCCAAAATGTAAAACTTTTGAGTTTCAAAGAACATCATCAAGAAAGTGAAGAGACGACCCATAGAATGGGAGAAAAAAATGGCAAATCGTATAACTCATAAGGTGCTGGGATGAGCCACCACACCCGGCCAAACTGTGCACTTTAAAAAGGTGAATTGGGGCTGGTCCGAGTGCAGTGGTGTTTACAACTAATTGATCACAACCAGTTACAGATTTGTTTGTTCCTTCTCCACTCCCACTGCTTCACTTGATGAGCCTTTAAAAAAATAATTAAAAAAAAAAAAAAAAGGTGAGCTGGGGCTGGGTGCAGTGGCTCACGCCTGTAATCTCAGCACTTTGGGAGGCGGAGGCAGGTGGATCACTTGAGGTCAGGAGTTCATGACCAGCCCGGCCAACGTTGTAAAACCCTGTCTGTACCAAAAATACAAGAATTAGTGGGGTGTGCTGGTGTGTGCCTGTAATCCGAGCTACTCGGGAGGCTGAGGCAGGAGAATTGCTTGAACCCAGGAGACAGATGTTGTAGTGGGTGGAGATCAGGCCACTGCACTCTAGTCCGGGCAACTAGAGTGAAACTCTGTCTCAAAAATGATAATAATAATAATAATAATAAAATAAAATAAAGAAGAGGCCTCTGCCTTCTTCCCAGCCTCAACGGCTCAGCACATTGTCTTCATGCTCGGGCCTGGGTTTGGTGAGCCTGAGTGGCAGTGGGGGATTCAGGTGCTGGGAGACACCTTTGGCCTCGCATTCAGACTCCACCTTGAGTCCATGACCTCACTGCAAGCTTAAACTTCCACTGTGTAAGGTAAACACCATTTTGATAACTCAGTTAAGGCTCTTAATAATGTATAATAATGATGTATTATTATGCGAGGAGGGAGGCTGAAGAGTGGGCGTGGCCCTGAACACACTAATCTCTTTCCTGCCTGAAGACCTCTGCATTTGCTGTTCCCAATGCTTAGGATGTTTGTCCCTTGGCCTTTATCATCCTTCAGAGTTCATTATCAAACCCACCCCTCCCAGAGCCCTTCCTCCACCACCCAATTCAAAGGAGCTCTTGCTCTTTTCCATGCCAGCCTGTATAGCACTGTTAAAGTGTTTTCAGGCCAGGTGTGGTGGTTCATGCCTCTAATACAACACTTTGGGACGGTTGAGACAGGAGGATCCCTTGAAGCCAGGAGTTTGAGACCAGCCTGGGCAACACAGCAAGACACCTACCTCCATAAAAAATTTTAAAAATTAGCTGGATGTGGTGGCTCACATCTGTAGTCCCAGCTACTAGGGAGGCTGAGGTGGGAGGATCCCTCGAGCCCGGGAGGTCAAGGCTGCAGTGAGCCGAGATCATGCCATTGCACTCCAGCCTGGGCAACAAGAGCAAAATTCGGTCTCAAAAACAAACAAACATAATAATAATAATCAAAGTGTTTTATTTATTTATTTTAGAGGTGGAGTCTCGCTATGTTGCCCAGGCTGGAGTGCAGTGGCTATTCACAGGTGCAATCCCACTACTGATCAGCACAGGAGTTTTGACCTGCTCGGTTTCCGACCTGGGCCGGTTCACCCCTCCTTAGGCAACCTGGTGGTCCCCCGCTCCCGGGAGGTCACCATACTGATGCTGAACTTAGTGCGGACACCTGATTGGCATAACGCACTACAGCCCAGAACTCCTGGGCTCAAGCGATCCTCCAGCCTCAGTCTCCTGAGTAGCTGGGACTACAGGCACGCGCCACCGCGCCCGGCAAGTGTTTTCTTTCTTTTTTTTTTTTTTTGAG
>PVKV010036246.1:0-15854 GCA_004027835.1 Alouatta palliata
CATCTTTATTAGGCCTTGAGGATAGAGGTAGAGCTGCCTGGGGTGAAATGCCGAGACAGGCCTGGGTGGGAAGGGGTAGTGGAGAAAATCAAGGTAAGGAAGAGGAGCCTTGGCAAGCAGATGCCTCATCCTGGAACAGAGATCTGAGGGGCCTCAGCCTCCTCCCCACAAAAGAGCTGAGGATGGGTGTCTTTCTTTGCTCTTGTACCCACTATTCCCTGCTGGCAGGCTAGGATCCTGCCACCCTGGAGCCCATGGTCAAGAAAGGGAAAGCAGTTATGATGAGGTCCCTTGCAGGGCAGTGTGGAGGTTCTCCAAGCTCATGGCTATTCCCTAGAGGCAGCCACTATTTGAAGGTCTCAAGGAAAGGCAGCAGGAGCGGAGGGCTAGTCTCCTTTAACATGTGAAACACCTTTAGCTTGTGGCCTGTTTCCCAGTTCCTTTCTCTCCTCCTGCTTTTCAGCCTTTACCTACCTCCCAGTTCCTCTGATGGGAACCTCATGATTTGACTTTGCCCTCTCAGGGTTCAGCCAATCTATGATGACTTTTAGCAAGAAAATTTCTCAGAGACCTAAGAGCAGCCTTAATTCTTGGCTTTGACAGTCTGGGATTTCTTGGGAGTCCCAGACTTTGAAATTCCCTCTCTGGGGTTTCTGGAGCTGAGAGAGGAACTCCTAAACTTCCTAAATCTTACTGTAGTATCCTTCACCCCTGAGCTAGAATTCAAAATCCTTGGTGCCCAAGAAAGACTTTCTGACTCCTGAAACAGATTCGTTATTATATATTAGCCCCATGAAAGTAGACTTGAGCCTGTTTTTCCTCTTACCTTAATCTTAGGGAGGGCAATAGCATCAAAGAGCCTCTTGAATTACTGGTATGACGCCTGCTCCCCTTCCTGTTTCTGGGTCTTAATTGGGAAAGCCACAAAGGATGCTTTCCCCTCAGTGTTTCTAAGTGTACTTTTAAATATATTTTCCTCCATATAGCAAATTCCTGGCCTCAAGAGGTAGCCTCAGCCAAATAAGCTGGGACCAGCAATGGATTTCCAACAAGCTCACTCATCCTTTTAGGGTCAAGGCCTCAAAGCCCAGTGCCCTTTTTCCCCTGATTAGTAACATCAAGTGATTTAGAGCAAGTCAGCACTAACATTTGAAAGGGAATAAGAAGATACCCTTTTCAGCCCTTCTAACCCTAGTAAATTCTACACTTAGTTGAAAGGACATATTTAAAACTGGCTCTGAGTCTACAAGTCTTAACCCATAATCCTGAAATGCTCACTTCATGATACGTGTGTGGTTCTGATTTCGGTCAACATTTTTAGGTGACCGTGGTTCACCTAAGGAGCCCCAGCTGGGAAAACTCAGATTCAAGCCATAAGGCTTTTTCTATAGATAGTGAACAAATTTCCTCAGGCTTTGATGGGATAGAATAGGGGAAATGGGACTTTAGGAGAGGATATGAATGGGAAATGGTCCCAAAGTCCTGAGTGGTTGTTTTCTTCCCACTGACCAAAGCTGGAGAGGGATCCCTCAGGAGGGTGTGTTCCGGATTTCTTGCCTCAGGCCCAAGACTCCAACCATTTTATAATGGAATCTTTATTTTGTGAAAGTAAGTATGTGCATAGCTGGGCAATTGGGTAAAGTACTAATAGGTGGACTTTAGGGATGAATTTTAGGCTTTCTCTCTCTCCTGCTCTCTTGCTGTCTCTCTCTCTCTCTCTCTCTCTCTCTCTCTCTCTCTCTCTCTCTCTCTTTTCCATATTTAGGCCTGTGTGCACACATCCATGCATGTTCATGTTAGCAGATAATGTAGAAGGCTACCAGTATGTTTATCCCAGTAGGTATGTTCTCTTTATATGTATCTACATATGTGCTGTGTCTGTGTGTGTGTTTATCTACATGTATTTTTATTTCACCTATATATTTGTGCGGAAGATTGTGGGGAGGAGGGATTTTTTTAAAAAAGGCATTCATATCGTTCTTTAGGTGTGTTATCTGATTTTGAAAAATGTCGTGAAACCCTCAAAAAGCATTTTTACAAAGAAATTTATCAAAAAATTAAAACAAATATACTGAGAATAAATTGATCACTTAACTGTCAAGGAATATAAAATAGTAAACATGTGATTGGAATCAGATCAGTAGGAGGCTTTCTAGAGCAATCAGATTTTTGCTGAATTTAGAAAGTCTAAGGGGCCCAATTCTTCCCTACTAAGATGGTGACCCCCAATTGGCTGTGTAGGACATGGACACTTATTGTCGGTGATCCCAGTTCCACACTAGCAGCTATGTAACCTTAGACAAGGAACATAACCCATAACCTTTTTTGTACCTCAGTTGCCTCATCTGAAAAAATGAAGATAATATTAGCACGTACTTCATATAGTTGTTGTGAAGATTAAATGAGATTATTTCAAGTGCATAGAATAAAACCAGCACTCAATATTAACTGCTATTATTGTTACTAATATTATCATTAGATTCAGGGACAATTCCAGTTACCTTTCGTGCAGATCCTGAACCTGGTTGGGCTCCCAGAGAGGAACAGTAGGGAAGAATGTCTGTCCTGAACATCTGTCCCTTCTGCGGCCCCCATTTTCCTCTCCGCCCTGGCACGCCTAGCCTCAGCCCTGCTTCCTGTGGACGTCAGGCAGTGATGCTCTTCCCCTCAGGCCTAGATAAAGGTAGGGTAGGCAAGGCCCAGCCACTGAGCTTACGGAAGGCAGCACCAGGCATCCAGACTGGCGAGGGCGCAAGGTATGGTGCCCAGCATACAATACTGCCTTGTACAGGCTATGAAGGAAAGGTTTGTGAAATTTAACTGAATTTTTTTTAAAGATTAGACAATGGACAGTAGATAACTCCAGCTTCAGCTTTACCTGCCGTCTTGTTCTCTCCTCCAAGGTAGCGGGGACTCATCTCTGGAGAAGGAGTTCCTTGGGGCCCCAGTGGGGCCCTCAGTGAGCACCCCCAACAGCCAGCACTCTTCTCCCAGCCGCTCTCTCAGTGGTAAGTGTAACCCCCTACCACCTCCTGGCAGTAGGTACCCCCATTTGCATTTGGCCTTCAATTTATCTTCCACTGGCAACCATTTCCCCATCGTCTCTTCCAGCTAGTCTCCTGCTCAGTCTCTTAAGAGCAATAAGGAGCCCAGTGTCTAGGGTTTTTCTAGCTTCTGAAAGGACAGTGAATAGTCACCGGCAGACTAGGGTAGAAATAAAAGAGATATGGGTGGGACTGAGATAAAGGTTTCAAAGAGAAATTCCGGAATTAGAGAAGCAGGTAGATAGAAATAGTCATCAAGTGGAGTTAAATAGGAAATAGAGGGTAGAAGGACCTTCCCATCTCCTCACACCCCAGTCTCCTACCCAGACAGGGTCCCCATGACTGCCCCTCCCCAGTTGGCCCTAGATCTGTGACATTCTCTAAATGGTTGGAATAGCCAGGAATGTAGGTAGGAGCTAGAGCCAAAGCCTTCTCCTCACTGTTTCCCCCTTCTTTTATCCCTCCTGCCCTGCCTCAGCGTTTTATGGAGGTGGAGGGGGTAGAGGGGTTCAGTCTAATGGGGTAGGAGGGAACTGTAAGCATGTCTGTCTTCCAGTTTGGCTCTCTTTGGCCTGTTGTCTCCCTTCAGTTCTCCTAGGTCTGTTTTCCCGCCACTGTTAACTTGCTGGCTTCCTGCCCAAGGCCAAAGCCAGACATCTTTCTTAATGACAAGAGAGTGGAGAAAAAAGCTCCTCTTAGTCCCCTCCTCTCCTCAGTGACAGAGGACATCCTATGTACCCTCAACTTTTTTCTCTCTCTTTTTTTTTTCTTGAGATGGAGTCTTACTTTGTTGCACAGGCTGGAGTGCAGTGGCACAATCTCAGCTCACTGCAACCTCTGCCTCCCAGGTTCAATCGATTCTCCTGCCTCAGCCTCCGAAGTAGCTGGGATTATAGGCATGCACCACCATGCCCCACTAATTTTTGTATTTTTAGTAAAGATGGGGTTTCACCATGTTGGCCAGGCTGGTCTCAAACTCCTGACCTCAAAAAAATCCACCTGCCTCGGCCTCCCAAAGTGCTGGAATTACAGGCATGAACCACTGCACCCAGCCTAACTTTTTCTCTTGATACCTATTTGCCTGGTGGGTGGGAGAAAAGTTTGTCTCAGGTTCCAGAAGGACTCTGATATCACCAACAGAGATATTAGAGTATCAGCCCCGTTTAAGGCTTGAATGTCTCAGGGTCTAAAGACTCTTAAATTTTAAGAGTGCAAGTGCCATTTTGGGTTGGGCGTGGTGGGTCATGCCTGTAATCCCAGCACTTTGAGAGGCTGAGGCGGATGGATCACCTGAGGTCAGGAGTTGGAGACCAGCCTAACCAACATAGAGAAACCTCGTCTGTACTAAAACTACAAAAATTAGCCAGGTGTGGTGGTGCATGCCTGTAATCCCAGCTATTCGGGAGGCTGAGGCAGGACAATCTATTGAACCCAGGAGATGGAGGTAGCCAAGATTACACCATTGCACTCTAGCATGGGCAACAAGAGTGAAACTCCATCTCAAAAAAAAAAAAAAAAAAGAGTTCCATTCTGGCCTGGGAGCAGCTTCCCCCTTTGCCTCTCTCTCTTCTAAACACCATCCCACTCCTCAGCCAACTCCATCAAGGTGGAGATGTACAGCGATGAGGAGTCGAGCAGACTGCTGGGGCCAGATGAGCGGCTCCTGGAAAAGGACGACAGTGTGATCGTGGACGACTCATTGTCTGAGCCCTTGGGCTACTGTGATGGGAGTGGGCCAGAGCCTCACTCTCCTGGGGGCATCCGGCTGCCCAATGGCAAGCTCAAGTGTGACGTCTGCGGCATGGTCTGCATTGGACCCAATGTACTCATGGTGCACAAGCGCAGCCACACTGGTGAGTAAGCCAGAGGGGCTCTGGGAGGAGCTCCCAGGGTGGGGTTGAGAGGCATGGGCAGTGCTGGGACAATAGCAGGGATGGGGCTGGAGGAGGCCCTGCAGGGGGTGGGTGGCCTCAGAAAGGGAAGGGTCTCTCCCAGCACATTTTCTAGCTGACAAAATGAGGCAGGCTTGGGGGTGGTGTGGAATTTGAATTCCCCTTAATACCTGTAGTCTCCTGGCACTTATCTCAACTGCTGTTATGAAAAAAAAAACAAAGCTGATATGTTTCTCAGTATATGAGGGAGGGGAAGGTGTGGTAGCCTCAAGAATGAGCCAATGGTCTGACAGGGGTAAGACTCCTGGGTATTCTTTGGGCCGTCCCATCTCATAATTTAAAAAAAAAATTGGCCAGGGCTGGGCATGGTGGCTCACGCCTGTAATCCTAGCGCTTTGGGAGGCTGAGGTGGGTGGATCACCTGAGGTCAGGAGTTTAAGACCAGCCTGGCCATCATGGTGAAACCCCATCTTAAAAAAAAAAAAAATTGGCCAAGCACAGTGGCTCACTCCTGCAATCCCAGCACTTTGGGAGGCTGAAGCCAGCAGATCACGAGGTCAGGAATTCAAGACCAGCCTGACCAACATGATGAAACACTGTCTCTACTAAAAATACAAAAATTAGCGGGCATGGTGGCGTGCGCCTGTAAAGCCAGCTACTCAGGAGGCTGAGGCAGGAGAATCGCTTGAACCCGGGAGGCAGAGGTTGCGGTGAGCCAAGATTGCGCCACTGCACTCCAGCCTGGGCAACAGAGCAAAACTCCGTCTCAAAAAAATTTTTTTAATTAAATTAAAAAACCCAGAAAACAGAAGCCTCCTCTTCTCAGCTTCCTCAGGCTTTGGGCTCCTAGGGCAGAGTGTAGCCTGTGGGGCTCAGTTTTTGGTAACAGTCTTTTGGCCTCGTGTTCCAGGCCCCTCTCCCTGCCGCACCTAATCCACACCTTCCCCAAGGTAAGACTATTCCCAAGGGATCTTAATAAAGCAGGATTTGTGTGCATGGCACTTCTGCACATCAGCAGTGTGTTCAGAGCACCTCTCTTTGGGCAAGGTAGGGTAGAGGGTGGGGGGGATAGGTTCAACCTTCAAAGTTCCTCACATGCAGTTCCTCTGGGATTGTTCTTTCACTTGCAGGTGAAAGGCCCTTCCACTGCAACCAGTGTGGTGCCTCCTTCACCCAGAAGGGGAACCTGCTGCGCCACATCAAGCTGCACTCTGGGGAAAAGCCCTTTAAATGTCCCTTCTGCAACTATGCCTGCCGCCGGCGTGATGCACTCACTGGCCACCTCCGCACACACTCAGGTCCGTGACTGTCCAGTGGGAGGAGGGAGTGAGGCTCCAGCACACCCAGTATCCAGAGCTGAGTGATTTCTCTTGTACTTGGGGAGTTACAGTGTCTGTCATTGAGGAGGGGAGAGCATTTACAGAGCAGATAGGGCCCCCTGCCTCTCTCACCCATCCTCTGGGCAGCAAAGCCCCATCGGGAATTTGAGAGACACCTTGATGGAGTATTTTATATCTACCATAGTCTGTGACTTGGAACAAAATAAATATGGGCAATATTCTTTTTTTATTATTTATTTATTTATTTATTTATTTTTAAGAGACGGGGTTTCACCATGTTGGCCAGGCTGGTCTTGAACTCCTGACCTCAAGCAATCCACCTGCCTCGGCTTCCCAAAGGGCTGGGATTACAAGCGTGAGCCACCTTGCCTGGCCATATGGGCAATATTCTTGGCTGTTAACAGTCACCTTTCCCTGACTTTTGTTTGTTTGCTTTTTCAAGACAGGATCTTGCACTGTTGCCCAGGCTGGAGTATAGTGGCGCAGTCTTGGCTCACTGCAACCTTGATCTCCTGAGCTCAAGCCATCTTCCCACCTCAGCTTCCTGAGTAGCTGGGACCACACGCCACTACACCCAGCTAATTTTTGTATTCTTTTTTAGAGACAGGGTCTCCCTATGCTCCCCAGGCTTGTCTTGAAGTCTTGATCTCAAGCGATTGGCCCACCTCAGCCTCCGAAAGTGTTGGGATTACAGGCATAAGCCACTGTGCCTGGCCTTTTCTAACTCGTTTTAGATTGTTGATGCCGCAATCCATGCCCTATTACCCCCAACATCTAAGCCCTTGGGAGATCCCTACTCTCACTCCCGTCTGCCCCAGGCCTCACACCTGTCATCATCTTTACCCTCCTTCCCTCTACACCACCAGAGGTCTTAGGCAACCAGTCTGTCCTCTTCTTTACTTCCTGATGGCTCCTGGAAATATCCATGGGCCTCTCAAACTGAAAAAAAGAGAGCCGAGGACGTCCAAATAGGAAAAGAGTATCCTATTTCTGTTCTCTATCCCAAAAGGTTGTCACCTTCCCAGATGCAAGAGATAAAGTCCAGAGGGTGCCTAGACATCAATGTTTGGAACGGTGCTGGGAAACTGGATTAACAAGGTTTTCTAGCCCAGTCAAGACTGTTTGAATCAGTATCTGTCTGAATCAGCTGGACAGATAGCACTTTTCAGGCATTTTACTAAGCTTTAGGCTTTTGGCTTGGACTTGGGAAGAGGCCAGGAGCTGAGCTGGCAGGAAGGAGGAAGCTCAAGATTGGGAAAAGGCAGGAAGAAAGGAAGAGGGGAAAGAATTAGTAGGGTCTATCCTTGGAAACTTTCCTGGCTATTTTTCTCTTTTCTTGAACTCTCCTGAGCCAGGATTTAAAGGGACAGAGCAATAATTTCACCACCCTCTACTTTCTCCATCCACTTACCTTGTTCCAGGTTCTCCCATCTTGTAACTGGGACCTCTTTATCTCTATGTATGTGGAGAAATAGGGAAAAAGATCATGCTTTATATCTACAGAGCATTTGTGTTTCTTCATGTGATCCTCATAACAGTTCCAAGGTAGATGTGATTATCCCTATTTTGTTGACAAGGAAAATGAAGCTGTTGGGGGGAATAATGACTTGGGGTCACATAGCTATTCTGCAGCCTAGCTGGAACCCCATCAAGGTCCAGTGCCAGAAATATATACTCCTTTTCCTCAGAAAAGGGGCTGCTCCCCCTGCTGGTTTGGAAAAAGGATAGCTTGGCCCCTAGAATTCCTACCAACTACATAGTGAGGTCAATAGGTAGATTTTGGATGTTGTTCTGTAGATTCTTAACAACAGAAGCAGAGCCAGGTTCAGCGGCTCATGCCTGTAATCCCAGCACTTTGGGACGCTGAGGTGGGCGGATCATGAGGTCAGGAGTTCAAGACCAGCCTGGCCAACATGGTGAAAGCCCATCTCTACTAAAAATACAAAAAATTAGCCAGGCGTGGTGGCGGGTGCATGTAATCCCAGCTACTTGGGAGGCTGAGGCAGGAGAATCGCTTGAACCCAGGAGGTGGAGGTTGCAGTGAGCTGAGACCGAACCCCACTGCACTCCAGCCTGGGCAACACAGTGGGACTCTGTCTCAAAAAAAAAAAACAGAAGCACACACAGATCTACTGTTGCATTCCATCTCTGTGAGGTGCTTTCTGTTATAACCCATATTATAAGAAAAAAGAGACTGGATATATGTTCTCACTCATGTGGGAGCTAAAAAAGTTGATCTCATAGAAGTATGGAGTAGGCTGGGCATGGTGGCTCACACCTATAATCCCAGCACTTTGGGACACCAAGGCCGGTAGATCACTTGAGCCCAGGAGTTTGAGACCATCCAGGGCAATGTAGTGAGACTTCGTCTCTATACAAAAAGAAAAAAGTTAGCCAGGTGTGGTGGTACACACCTGTAGTCCCAGCTACTCGAGAGGCTGAGACAGGGAGGATCACTTGAACCTGGGAGGTGGAGATTGCAGGGACCTGTGATCATGTCACGGCACTCCAGCCTGAGTGACAGAGTGAGACCCCATCTCGGAGAAAAAAAAAAGAGAGTAGAACAGTGGTTACGAGAAGGTGAGAATGGTTGCGAGTAGGTGGATAGGGAGAGGTTGGTAAATGGGTACAAGCTTACAGTTAGATAGGAGGAATAAGTAGTAGTGTTACACAGCATAGGAGAGTGACTGTAGTTAACAGTAATTTATTGTATATTTCAAAATAGCTAGAAGAGATGATTCTGAATGTTCCAAACACAAAGAAATGATAAATGTTTGCTGGGCACGGTGGCTCACGCCTGTAATCCCAGCACTTTGGGAGGCCAAGGTGGGTGGATCATGAGGTCAGGAGATCGAGACCAGCTTGATTAACATGGTGAAACCCCGTCACTACTAAAAATACCAAAAATTAGCCAGGCATGGTGGCACGTGCCTATAGTCCCAGCTACTCAGGAGGCTGAGGCAGGAGAATCTCTTGAACCCAGGAGTCGGAGGTTGCAGTGAGCCGAGATCACACCACTGCATTCCAGCCTGGGTGACAGAGTGAGACCCCATCTCAAAAAAGAAAGAAAGATAAATGTTTGAAGTGACAGATATGGCAATTACCCCAATTTGATGATTATACATCATATACATGTACAAAAATATCATATGTACCTCATAAATTTGTATAATTATTATGTGTCAATTAAAATTTGAAAAAAAGAGAGGCTGGAGGATCATTCCTCTTCCAGATGTTAAACCATTTCCGCAAGGGTCTTTGGGTGGATAGGGACCGTGATGTTCATCTCATCCCTAAAATACAAGGGTTTACAGAGCCTGAGCAAAATGCAGTGGATTGATATAATCAAGGCCTAGCTTTGGCATGGCAGAATTAGGGGTGACTAGTAAATACCAGCTTCCTAGAGATACCATCTCCTGTCTCCCTGCATAAAATATACACTATCTTGTTTCTCTTCACTTTTTTTTTTTTTTTTTTTTTGAGACGGAGTTTCGCTCTTGTTACCCAGGCTGGAGTGCAATGGCGCGATCTCGGCTCACCGCAACTTCCGCCTCCTGGGTTCAAGCAATTCTCCTGCCTCAGCCTCCCGAGTAGCTGGGACTACAGGCACATGCCACCATGCCCAGCTAATTTTTGTATTTTTAGTAGAGACGGGGTTTCACCATGTTGACCAGGATGGTCTCGATCTCTTGACCTCGTGATCCGCCCGCCTCGGCCTCCCAAAGTGCTGGGATTACAGGCGTGAGCCACCGTGCCCAGCCTTCTCTTCACTTTTTTATCTTCTCTCACAAATATCTCTTAAGAGTTATCTTTAGGCTGGGTGTGGTGGCTCACACCTGTAATCCCAGCACTTTAGGAGGCTGAGGCAGGAGGATCACGAGGACAGGAGTTCAAGACCAGCCTGGCCAAGATGATGAAACCCCATCTCTACTAAAAATACAAAAATTAGCCAGGCATGGTGGCGGGCACCTGTAATCCCAGCTACTCAGGAGGCTGAGACAGGAGAATCACTTGAACCCGGGAGGTGGAGTTTGCATTGAGCCAAGATCGTGCCACAGCACTCCAGCCTGGGTGACAGAGTGAGACTCCTGCTCAAAAAAAAAAAAAAAAAAAAAAGAGTTATCTTTAAATGAAGTACCACTCTGTTTTCCATTTTTTTTTCTTCAGTAGAAATAAGATCTTTATGACCTGTTCTTTATTATAAGCACATAAACAAACAAACTTGTTCTCTTCTTTTTAACACTTCTTTATTTTCTTCTCTGTTATTTTATTCTTTTTCTCTTTTCAGAATTACTCTATCAGTGATGGGCTTTCTAGGTCTCTCTTGGTATCTCAGTGTAGAGAGACAGAAAGGCAAAATAATCAGTAAACCAGGCTAGTGCTGGAGGTCAAAATACAAGTAAAGGTCAATGAAAACTGCCCCCTCCCCACATTGGGGAGATCTAAGGGCTCTCATTTCTGTCATGCCAGCCCACCAATTTCCCCCAAACCAAAGCAGATAGTTCGTAAGCAAAAAGTCCCCTTGTCTGATAAACAGCACTTACATCCGCCTGCCAAATGGAAAGGTTAAACCACAGTCTGGGCCCCAAACTCTGAGATCCTGCAGTGGGGCCTGCCTGCCTGCCTGCTAGGGATGATCCCCTACAAGGTCCCTGGGTCCTTACTTCCTTTGAGCAACAATTTGGCCATCCTGAACAAGCCCACCACCAGTCTGAAGCCACATGCCCTGGGATTCCCTTGCTCCCATAACTGTACATTTTCCCTCATCACCAAATATGATTATCTGTCCATGGTTGCAGCTCAAGTTGGGGAATGAACAACAAGCAGAATAACTCAATTTAGCAACATTCTTTCCTCCCCATGCCAGTGTATACTTGCTCCTGGCTGAATCTGCAGAGCCAGGGCACAAGAAGAAGTAGCTCTGATGCCATGTTTCTTCTCTCCTCCACAGTCTCCTCTCCCACAGTGGGCAAGCCCTACAAGTGTAACTACTGTGGCCGGAGCTACAAACAGCAGAGTACCCTGGAGGAGCACAAGGAGCGGTGCCATAACTACCTACAGAGTCTTAGCACTGAAGCCCAAGCTTTGGCTGGCCAACCAGGTAGGGCTGTTGATGTACTACTGGGGAATGAAAGGGGACGGTGAGAGGGAGTACTGGACAAGGGTGACTCCAGCATCTCCCCCACCGAGGGATGAAGTCTGTGGAACAGGGAATGGTTACCCAGTAAATCTGCCAAGCACCCCATTCCAGGTACCCCAGTTGGTGCACAGACTTGTCTGTGGTAGGTGCCTTAGGGAGATCAAGAGGTAGAGGAAGTTTGGGTTTATATCCTTAGTCTAATGGGAGAGAGAGAACACAAGAAGTATAAAACCGAGGGCCAAGGCCGGGCTCAGTGGCTCATACCTGTAATCCCAGCACTTTGGGAGGCCGAGGCAGGCAGATCACGAGGTCAAGAGTTCAAGACCAGCCTGGCCAACATAGTGAAACCCTGTCTTTACTAAAAATACAAAAATTAGCTGGGCATGGTGGCGTGCACCTATAGTCCCAGCTACTCAGGAGGCTGAGGCAGGAGAATTGCTTGAACCCAGGAGGCAGAGGTTGTGGTGAGCTGAGATCATGCCACTGCACTCCAGCATGGGCAACAGAGCGAGACTTCATTAAAAAAAAAAAACAAGGGCCAGATGTGTATGATTGTCCCCAAATGATCTGAAATGTTGCTGGGGTGAGCTTTAGGTAGGGTAAAGTAAACAGAGCCCAGTTTCCCAGGCATCTCGTATGACCTTCCTTGGCTACTGACCTGCTGGTTTTCTCCAGGCAAAGGTTGCTGGGCCAGTGCTACCCCTACTCAACTACTATTACCTGTCCCTACCTCCTTCCCACTAGGTGACGAGATACGTGACCTGGAGATGGTGCCAGACTCCATGCTGCACTCATCCTCTGAGCGGCCAACTTTCATTGATCGTCTGGCCAACAGCCTCACCAAACGCAAGCGTTCCACACCCCAGAAGTTTGTAGGTAAGAATCCAGTTGGAAAGAGATATTGGCTTAAAGCCACAGCTCAAATAAGTCTGAGCTGTGTGGTCTCGAGATTTGGTTTAGAGAAAGAAAGCAGTCTGGTGGCCTCTGATACTCAAAATCTATCCTCAGTACATGAGGGAAGTAAAGAGGGAGGATGTACTCAAAGAGAGTGGAGAGGGTTGGCACTGAAGACTCTTGTGGTGGTTGTAAGGGACAGAGGTTGAGGGATCAGGCTGTCTCCGTTTTTGAGAATAACAAGAACTTCAGTCTGTCTGTGTGGGCCCTTAGAGAGTGAGAGAAAGGAAATGAGTATGTGATTCCCCCACTCCCCAGCACTAGTCATTAGCTCTCTAAGGACCTGGAGCTTTATGAAGAGTAATAAAATGAAGTATTAAACATCAGTGGGCTGGGATTGAGTCCTTCTCTAAGATTACAGCCTAGAGTCAGGGAGCAGTCCCACAGAGACCCTGGAGAAAGTAAAGTAGTAAATAATGTTACATCCAGCCCCACAGGTAACAAAACAAAGAAGTAATCCTGAGGAGAGTGTAGGAATTCTCCAAACCCAGCCCTGCTGAGTTCCTCTTCTCCACAGGCGAAAAGCAGATGCGCTTCAGCCTCTCAGACCTCCCCTATGATGTGAACTCGGGTGGCTATGAAAAGGATGTGGAGTTGGTGGCACACCACAGCCTGGAGCCTGGCTTTGGAGGTTCCCTGGCCTTTGTGGGCGCAGAGCATCTGCGTCCCCTCCGCCTTCCACCCACCAATTGCATCTCAGAACTCACACCTGTCATCAGCTCTGTCTACACCCAGATGCAGCCCCTCCCTGGTCGACTGGAGCTTCCAGGATCCCGAGAAGCAGGTGAGGGACCTGAGGACCTGGCTGATGGAGGTCCCCTCCTCTACCGAGCCCGAGGCCCCCTGACTGACCCTGGGGCATCCCCCAGCAATGGCTGCCAGGACTCCACAGACACAGAAAGCAACCACGAAGATCGGGTTGCGGGGGTGGTATCCCTCCCTCAGGGTCCCCCACCCCAGCCACCTCCCACCATTGTGGTGGGCCGGCACAGTCCTGCCTATGCCAAAGAGGACCCCAAGCCACAGGAGGGGTTATTACGGGGCACCCCAGGCCCCTCCAAGGAAGTGCTTCGGGTGGTGGGCGAGAGTGGTGAGCCTGTGAAAGCCTTCAAGTGTGAGCACTGCCGTATCCTCTTCCTGGACCACGTCATGTTCACTATCCACATGGGCTGCCATGGCTTCAGAGACCCTTTTGAGTGCAACATCTGTGGTTATCACAGCCAGGACCGGTACGAATTCTCTTCCCACATTGTCCGTGGGGAGCATAAAGTGGGCTAGCAACCTCTTCCTCTCCCCTCAGTCCACCACTCCACTACCCTGCCTGTAGGCATCTATCCCTGTCCCCACCATTTCCCAAGGAGTTTTCCTTTGTAGCCCCCACTACTGGCTACCTGACCTCACACCTGACCGTGACCCCTCCTCACCTATTCTCCTTCTCTATCCTGACTGATTTAAGCATTGTGATGAAACAGGTCTTTTGCTTATGTTTTTCCTTTTTCTCTTCTCTCATCCCAGCGTACAGAGTTATTTATTAATTAGTTGATTTTTTTGCCTTTTTTTTTTTTTTTAACTTATATCAGTCACTTGCCACTCCCCCACCCTCCTGCCCACAGGTCCTTTCCACTTTAGGCCAATTTTTCTCTTAGATCTTCCAGCAGCCCCAGGGGTAGGAAGCTCTTCTTAGTACTAAGAGATTTCAAGCTTCTTGCTTTAAGTCCTTACCTTTTACATTATGTAATTCTTCAGTGTTGATGCTGATACCTCTCCCTGGTCCTACCTTAGCTCTGTGGCATTATATCTCCTCTCTGGGACTCTTCAACCTGGTACTCCATACCTCTTGTGCCCTCTCACTTTAGGCAGCTTGCACTGTTCTTGAATGAATGAAGAATTATTTCCTCATTTGGAAGTAGGAGGGGCTGAAGAAATTCTCCCCAGGCACTGTGGGACTGAGGGTCCTCTTGACGTTCCTCTAGTAGTATGAGTTCCTCAAAGCCTACATTCAGGATCTCCCTCTAGGATATGATAGGTCTGGTCCCTCTCCTTGAATGACACCTCCACACTGCTCTAGTCCCTTCAACCTACGGGTCTATTCAGTGGTGGATTTTCTGTCCTTGGAGTGCCCCAATTTTATATTCTCAGGGGCCAAGGCTAGGTCTGCAACCTTCTGTCTCTGACACATTGGGAGCCACAGGTGCCTAATTAGGAACCAGGACATGGGAAAGGGGTGGGTCAAAATTCTTCTCTTTCTCCTCCACCCCTCTAACTTCTTCACTAGTGACCTTCCTAGGCTCTCAGGGGCCCCTTCAGTCCCCATCCTATGAGAAACTAGTGGGTTGCTGCCTGATGATAAGGGGTCATCTCAGCCCCTCAGTCATGCTGCCTTCTGCTGCTCCCTCCCAGCAGGATTCACCCTCTCATTCCCGGGCTCCTGGGCCCTGTTCTTAGGATCAGTGGCAGGGAGAAACGGGTATCTCTTTTCTCTCCTAATTTTCAGTATAACCAAAAATTATCCCAGGATGAGCTTGGGCATGTGCCCTTCACCCCATTCCACCCTTGTTCCAGCAAGAATGGGATGGGTACAACTGAACTAGGGTCATCCTTTACTGCCCCCTTCTGCACTCAGCTCCCAGACACAGGGTAGAGGGGGTGCTCCTCCTGGCTACTGCAGAGACCCCTGGCTATCTGAGTAACAGAGGATTAGTGAGAAGGGGCAGAAGGAGATACAACTCCACTGCAAATGGAGGTCTCTTCCTACAAGAGTTTTCTGCCCGAGGCCACAGCCATCCCACTCTCTGCTTCCTTGAGATTCAAACCAAAGGCTGTTTTTCTACGTTTAAAGAAAAAAAAAGTAAAAACCAAACACAACACCTCACAAGTTGTTAACTCTTGGTCCTTCTCTCTCTCCTTTTCTCTTCCCTTCCTTCCCCTTTCATCTTTCTTTCCACATGTCCTTTCCTATTGGCTCTTTTGCCTCCTACTTTTCTCACTCCCTATCAGGGATATTTTGGGGGGGATGGTAAAGGGTGGGCTAAGGAACAGACCCTGGGATTGGGGCTCCTAAGGGCTCTGAGAGGAGTCTACCTTACCTTCTTATGGGAAGGGAGACCCTAAAAAACTTTCTCCTCTTTGTCCTTCTTTTTCTCCGACTATGAGGTTTCCCCAAGAGAACCAGATTGGCAGGGAGAGGCATTGTGGGGTGATTGTTCCTCCTTGACAATGTAGCAATAAATAGATGCTGCCAAGGGCAGAGAATGGGGAGGTAAGTTCAGAGGAGAGTGGTCTCTAGAGAAAGGAAGAATCCTCAACAGCACCCAGGGCTGCTAGCTCCTTTTTAGAATGTCAGCAGAGCTGAGATTAGTATCTGGGCTTTTCCTGAACTATTCTGGTTATTGAGCCCCTTCCTGTTAGATCTACCCCTCCCACCTCTTCTGTGTCTGCTGTGTATTTGGTGACACTTCATAAGGACTAGTCCCTTCTGGGGTAT
>PVKV010036247.1:0-15859 GCA_004027835.1 Alouatta palliata
TGGGTGCCGAGTGCAGAGCTGGGTGCCGAGTGCAGAGGCGGGTGCCGAGTGCAGAGGTTAGTGTTGAGTGCAGATCCTAGTGCGGAGTTTATAGGCGCGGAGAGGGATGGGCGCGTCCGAGCTGCCGGCGAGGCAACCGGCCTTACAGTATGTCCTGGGGCTGTCATGCAGCACGCTGTCGTGGGAAGGTGTGACCAGGCAGAGCCTAAGGAATCATATTTAGGAGTCTGGGATTTGTCCTGAGAGGTATGTGCAATTGTAAAAGGGTGGCAATTATTTTACTCATTTTTAAAACGAAACACTTACGTAGCACTCTGTGCGCCAGGCATGGTAGGGTTTTATAGGGCTACACTGAATTACTACTCCTAGCAAGCCGATGAGGTAGGAGTTAATATGACCCCTATGGATGGGGAAGTGGAGGCCAGGAAAGGCTGGACCTCTTGGTCAAGGTCCCACAGTAAGCAGGGGACAGAGCCAAGGTTATAACCCAGGCACTGTGGGAAGATCCCGCCACTGCTGGTAAGTGAATGGGTGTGAGTCTGGGGCTTGGACCCTGTGGAGAAACAGATTTGACAGCAGCTCAGGCTTAAAATGGCCACACATCATGATTGGTATGGAGGGAGGGTGCACATGGAGTCAAGGGTGACTTCCTGTTTCTTTGGCTTGTTTCCGGAGGCAGGCTGCAAGGGCCGAGAATTCACACCTCCAGGCCAGGTGCAGCGGATCACGCCTGTACTCCTAGCACTTTGGGAGGCCGAGGCGGGGGGATCACTGAGGTCGGGATTTCAAGGCCAGCCTGGCCAGTATGGTGAAACCTCATCTCTACTAAAATACAAAAATTAGCTGGGCGTGATGGCTGTGCCTGTAATCCCAGCTGCTTGGGAGGCTGAGACAGGAGAATCACTTGAATCCGGGAGACAGTGGTTGCAGTGAGCCAAGATCGCACCACTGCACTCCAGCCCGAGTAGCTGATTGAGACCTCCATCCACACAGCAGCTCTGAACCAATGACAGATGGGAGGTGGTGTATCAGTACCCCAGCTCCCTCACTCCTCTTGGGGAGTGAGAAGTTCTGAGGCCTGTGTTCTCCTCTGGCTCCCAGGGTCCCTCCCTGGGTATTAATCTCCAGCTGCCCTCAGTGCTCATGGGCTTGGTAGGACATCCTTCCCTTCTCCACCTCACTTTCCCATTGTCCCAGTGGTGTTTCCTGGGACCAAGTCTCAAATGAAAATCTTTCTCTCAGTGTCTGCTTCTAGGGAAGCCCAGACTAAGACAGTGACTAACCACGTTAAAGGACAGAGGAATAGGTTGAAGGGACAGCCCTTCCCACGGCAGGCCAGGAAGAACACCAGGAAAACTGCACAGTCAGCAGGTACACCTTCCTGGACCACCAGTGACAGAGGGGCCTCCTGGCCAACCTGATAAGTCTGCGCAGTTTGGAGCCTGAGTACCAGGTTGCATTGTTTTCACAGACGAGGGCAGCTGCCAAAAGAAACTCTCATGTGTCACTAACGGGAGTCTAGATGGGTTCAACCACTTTGGAGAGCCTGCCTACTAAAGCTAAGCACATGCCTACCCTAGGACCCTGCAGCTTCCCTCCTGGATGTGCAGCAGAAGAGCTCAAGAGCGCTGAGCTCATCCATCCACCAGCAGACACAAATAAACATGTTTATAGAGACATTAGTTATAATAGCCAAAAAGTGGAAGCAACCCAAATGTCCACTGACAGGAGAATGAATAAACAAATTGTGGGAGAGACCAACAGGGGAGCAACGCAAATGTCTCCATCAACAGGAGAATAAAAAGATAAACAGCGGCATATTCATAAGATGGAATTCTACAAAACAGGAGAAAAGGAACCGATGACTGATATGCACAGTGACATGAATTAATTGGGTGAGTATTATGTTGTGTGGCAGGAGCCAGAAACACAGATTTGCTGTATAATTCAATTTGTAGAAATTCATGCATAGGCACAAATCATCTATGATTGTAGAAGTCACAATACTGGTTATCTCTGTAAGGGGGGATTGTTATTGACTGAGAAGGTTGATATGATTAGGCCTTGTGTCCCCACCCAAATCACATCTTGAATTGTCATCCCCAGGTGCTGAGTGAGAAACCTTGTGGGAGACGACTGGATCGAGGGAACAGTTTTGTCCATGCTCTTCTTATAACGGTGAGTTCTCATGAGATTGATGGGTTTTGTTTTTGAGACAGGGTCTCACTCTGTTGCCCAGGCTGGAGTGTGATGACATGATATCTGCTCACTGCAACCTCCTCCTGGGTTCAAGCAATTCTCCTGCCTCAGCCTCCCAAGTAGCTGTGGTTACAGGCACTTGCCACCATGCCTGGCTAATTTTAGTATTTTTAGTAGAGACAGGGGTTTCACCATATTGGTCAGGTTGGTCTCGAACTCCTAACCTTGTGATCTGCCCACCTCTGCCTCCCAAAGTGCTGGGATTATAGGTGTAAGCCACTATGCCTGGCGAGATTGATGGTTTTATAAGTGTTTGGAAGTTCCTCTTTCATTTATTCTCTCTCCTGCTGCCTTGTGAAGAAGGACGTGTTTGCTTCCCCTTCTGCCATGATTCTGAGTTTCCTGAGGCCTTCCCAGCCATGCAGAACTGTGAGTCAATTAAACCTGCTTTGTTCATAAATTAGCCAGTCTCAGGTAGTATCTTTATAGCAGTGTGAAAATGGACAAACATAGAAGTATAGGAGGGAGCCTTCTGGGTTCTACATCTTGATGGGTAGCTGCACAGAGGTTTACACGTTCACAGAGCTCTACACTTAAGATTTGTGTGAGTTACCATATATGTTGCACATCAACTTTTGAAAAGTAGCATCAAGTGGAAACACTCAGAATTTTGTGTTTTTATGTTGCCTTAAAAAGCAGAAGAAAAATAAAATTTTAAAAGAGGGGTCAGGCACTGTGACTCACACCTGTAATTCCAGCACTTTGAGAGGCCGAGGCAGGTGGATCGCCTGAGGGCCAGAGTTCGAGACCTGGCTGACCAACATGCAGAAACCCCATCTCTACTAAAAACATAAAATTAGCCTGCATGGTGGCGCATGTCTGTGATCCTAGCTACTCAGGAGGCTGAGGCAGGAGAATTGCTTGAATTTAGGAGGCGGAAGTTGTGGTGAACCAAGATCACGCCATCGTGCTTCAGTCTGGCCAAAGAGAGGAACACAATGTCTGAAAAAAAAATTTTAAGAAAAATTTTGCCCGTCACAAATAAATGAATAAACAAATGTGGTACACATAGACAACAGAATACTATTTGGTCATAAAAAAGGAATGAAATACTGATACATTCTACAATACAGGTGAGCCTCAAAAACAGCATGCTAGGTGAAATAAGCCAGACACAGACCACATATTATAGGATTCTGTATTTGCAATATCCCAAATAGGCAAATCTATGGAGATAGAAAGCAGATTGGTGTTTGCCAGGGGTAAGAGGGAAGGAAGAATAGGAAGTGACTGCTTAGTGTGAGTCGGATTTCTTTTGGAATGATGAAAATGTTTTGTAACTAGAGGTGGTGGTTGTACACATTGTGAATATTCAAAACACCACTGAAATATACATTTTCAGTGGTTTATGTTTCATGTATTTCGCCTCAATTAAAAAAAGCAACATCAAAAAAGATTTGTTATTGTTTTTGGTTGGAGATAGGGTCTTGGTCTGTTACTCAGGATGGAGTGCAGTGGTTTGATCATACCTCATAGCTCACTGCAGCCTCCAACTCCCGAGCTCAAGAGATACTCCTCCCTCAGCCTTCAGAGTAGGTGGGACTACAGGTGCACACCACCAATGCCTTGCTAATTTTTACTTTTTGTTTTTTGAAGAGACAGGGGCCTCGCTTTGTTGCCCAGGCTGGTTTTAAACTCCTGGCTTCAAGCAATCCTCCCGCCTCAGCCTCCAAAAGTACTAGGATTACAGGTGTGAGCCACTGTGCCCAGTAAAAGTTTGTCTTTCAATGAAAAGATGGTTGCTCCTCCTTTCTGTTGTATCTGGACTCGGGAGAGGACGGGGTAGCACCCTGACTTCTATCAAAGCAACATTTGTCCATCTTTATGAAGCCTCTTGGTGAACGTTGTGTCCCTTTTTAAAAAACTACTGCCATCTGCTGGAAAATTGTCTGCATAAATATACAAACCTATGATGTGAACGGACTCCCTTAGATGTGGCACACTTGTGCAGTGCACAACCTGCACAAGTGTACATGGTGGGATCTTTGACTTTATTTTTTCAGTGTACTCTATCCACATGTAGATGAGACCCTGAAAACCCTCATGCTGCCTTTCCTTTCTGTCCCCACTTTAATACTGATACTAAACAGAAATAGAAAATCAACTGAGTCTAGAGCCTTGCTCCTCAAAATGTGGTCCAGGGGTGCACAGCTTTTGTACTGTGAGAGTTTGCTAGAAATGCAGTCTCAGGATTTACCTGGACATGATGAGTAAGACTCTAAAGTTTAATTATTTTATTTTCTTTGTATGTATTTATTTATTTAGAGACAGTCTTGCTCTTTCGCCAGGTGCCAGGCTGGAGTGCAGTGGCGCAATCTTGGCTCACTGCAACCTCCACCTCCCAGCTTCAAGCAATTCTCCTGCCTCAGCCTCCCAAGTAGCTGGGACTACAAGCATGTACCACCACGCTCAACTAATTTTTATATTTTTAGTACAGACAGGGTTTCACTATGTTAGCCAGGATGGTTTCAATCTCTTGACCTCGTGTTCCGCCTGCCTCGGCCTCCCAAAGTGCTGGAATTACAAGCATGAGCCACCGTGCTCAGCCTATTTTATTTTTAAGATGGAGTCTGACTCTGTCACCCAGGCTGGAGTGCAGGAGCACAATATCGGCTCACTGCACCCTCCACCTCCCAGGGTTAAGTGATTCTCCTGCCTCAGCCTCCTGAGTAGTTGAGAGTACAGGCACACACCACCACTTTCAGCAAATTTTTATATTTTTAGTAGAGACATAGTTTCACCGTATTGGCCAGGCTAATCTTGAACTCCTGGCCTCAAATGACCTGCCTGCCTGACTTCCCAAAGTGCTAGGATTACAGGCATGAGCCACTGTGCCCAGCCGAGTTTATTTTAGAGACAGGGTCTCACTCTCATCCAGGCTGGAGTGCAATGCATTGATCATAGCTCATTGCAGCCTTGAACTCCTGAGCTCATGGGCTCCAGCAATCCTCCCACCTCAGACTCCTAAAGTACCGGGGTTACAGGTATGAACCTCCACATGAGGCCTGAGTCTGCATTGGTTTTTTGGTTTTTTCTTTGAGATGGAGTTTTGCTCTTGTTGCCCAGGCTGGAGTGCAATGGCACAGTCTCAGCTCACTGCAGCCTGTGACTCCATGTCCTGGGTTCCAGCGATTCTCCTGCCTCAGCCTTCCAAGTAGCTGGGATTACAGGTGTGTGCCACCACACCCGGCTAGTTTTTTGTACTTATAGTAGAGACAGGGTTTCTCCATGTTGACCAGGCTGGTCTTGAACTCCTGGCCTCAGGTGATCCGCCCACCTCGGTCTTCCAAAATCCTGGGAATACAGGTGTGAGCCACTACACCCAGCTAAATCTGCATTGTTAATAAGGTGTCCAGGTGATTTGTGTGATTTGAAGCGCTTCCAGGGCAGCGCTTCAAATGGAAGCCTTGGTTACACGTTGGAATCACCTGAGGAGCTTCTAAAAGATGCTGACTCTGGGGTGGGGCCTGAATGTGTGACTCGGAAAAGCTGCTTAACTGATTCTCACGTGCAGCTAGGGCTGAGACCACTGTTCTAGAGGCCTTGCTGCTCCCTGTGTGGCCTGTGGGCCAGTGACATTGGCATTCCTGGAGAGCTCATGAGAAATGCAGAGCATCAGGGCTCGCCCCAGACCTCCTGAGGCAGAATCTGTATTTTAACAAGATCTTCAGATGTTTCTTGTACACTTTCAATGTGGAGAAGTCCTGGGCTTAGAGCCCAGTGTAAAATGACAATGCAGGCTCCCTCTACAAAAAATGATGAATAGTTTTAAGAAAGCATTAGCAGAGCATTAAACCAAGCACAGGACCCTTCTAAGTTCAGTTCTGTGTGACTGCACAGGTTGCATGTCCGTGAAGCCGCCCTGCTTGGGCTAACTTCCCTCTGATTTGTCAGAGATGCTTGTCAGCAAAGAAATCCACATGCCGGATCCACTCATCACTGTACTGAAACCTGCCTTTCGGGGCCACAAAACCTTCCCTGGAGCATTTTGGGTCATCTCTGCAGAACTAGAAGGATGAGGACAGAATGGAAGGGACTCCTCCTAGCTCTTGGTGACAGATCTCTAGACTGTTTCTTCTCTTAAGTGTACCGGTAAGAGTAATGCACTGTTTCCCTAAGAAACACCAGGCACGTGTCTCCTCTTTGATTTGCCAGGGAGGGGAAGGCACTTTCAGATCCAGTGGGCAGGAAACTCAGGGAATGAGGCTCTGCAATCCCAGCTACTTCCTGAGACCAGAATTACCCTGGAAGCAGCTCCTCTCTGGGGCTCTCCCTACTCACCCACTGGCTACTGCTGGGCAGGGTATGTGGGGGACAGTGATTTCCTTGTGGGCTGTTTTGTGGACAGCAGTAATGCATTTCACAGCCCTAGAGACACATCCATCACAGGTATAGGATGCTTCAGACCACCCCAGTTCAAAAGAAATAGAAGACAAGCCCCGTAAATGAATGTAAATATTATGATAGGCACATTTTAAAAAGTAAGAAACAGTTGAACTTATTATTTTTTAGACGGAATTTCTCTCTGTCACCAGGCTGGAGTACAGTGGCACGATCTGGGCTCACTGCATCCTCCGCCTCCCGGGTTCAGGTGATTCTCCTCCCTCAGCCTCCTGAGTAGCTGGGACTATAGGCGTGTACCACCACGCCCAGCTAATTTTTATATTTTTAGTAGAGACAAGATTTCATCATGTTGGCCAGGATGGTCTCATTTCTTGACTTCTTGATCCGCCCACCTAGGCCTCGCAAAGTGTTGGGATTACAGGCAAGAGCCACCTCTCCCAGCTAATTTTGACAATATATTTTCTTTCCTTTTTTGAGACAGAGTTTCGCCCTTGTCACTCAGGCTGGAGTGAAATGGCACCATCTCAGCTCACTGCAACCTCTGCCACCTGGGTTCAGGTGGTTCTCCTGCCTCAGTCCACCAGGTAGCTGAGATTACAGGTACCTGCCACCATGCCCGGCTTATTTTTTCGTATTTTTAGTAGAGATGGGGTTTGACCATGTTGGCCAGGCTGGTCTCGAACTCCTGACTTCAGGTGATCCGCCCACCTTGACCTCCCAAAAATGCTGTGACAGTATATTTTCTTTATCCTCATATATCCAAAATACTATCATTTCAAACTGTAGTCAATATGCAAAATAATGAGATAGTTTCCCCCATACTAAGTCTTCAAAATGTGGTGTGTGTTTTGCATTTAGAGCACATCTCAGTTCAAACCAGCTACATTTTAACGCTCGGTAGCAGCCATGTGTAGCTGGTGGCTGCTGTGTAAACAGTGCAGTTCTGGAATCTCTATAAACCAGTAGCCAAGACAGTGTCCACACAGTAGGGAGTGCAGCAGTGACCGGGTGCACTGGCTCAGGCCTGTAATCCCGGCACTTAGGGAGGACGAGCGGGTGGATCACTTGACATCAGGAGTTCGAGATCAGCCTGGCCAACATGGTAAAACCCCGTCTCTACTAAAAATACAAAAATTAACGAGGCGTGGTGGCAGGTGCCTGTAATCCCAGGTACTTGGGAGGCTGAGGCAGAATTGCTTCTACCCAGGAGGCAGAGATTACAGTGAGCCAAGATTGTGCCACTGCACTCCAGTCTAGGCAACAGAGCAAGGCTTCATCCCTTCTAAAAAAGGAAGTGGGGCTGTGAGGGGGCAGGAAATGAGACGGCATTTACATGTTGGCAAAATAATTTCTACTTAGCGTGGATTTTTTTAAAAAATCTTTTTCTTGAATCGCTACTTCAAGTGTTTTACTTGGTACTTAGCGTGCATATTTACGGAGAGGCCTTCTAAGTCACCTGGGACCACTGTCCCATCAAACCCCAAGCACTAAAGGGTCCAGGCTGGACCTCCTGCAATGAGTTCTGGCAGAATGGTCTGGCAGAGGTAAGATTCCCAGGTCTAGCCCAAAGTCTCAACTGAGAGCCAGCATCTGCCTCTTTTAACTGATTTTTAAAAATAAGAGTATATTCATTTACAAAGGACTCGTAGATCATAACAGTGCATTTCCGTGGAATGAATGAATGAAAATGCCAATGTGAAGATCAGAAAGCAGCTCCTCTGATGGAACGAGGGGCAGTGGGTCTGGCATCTGACCTGCATCGAAACTCAGGGCTTAGGCAACAGGACTGGAATTTTTTTTTTTTCAACGGAGTCTCACTCTGTCACTCAGGCTAGAGTGTAGTGGAGTGATCTTGGCTCACTGCAACCTCTGCCTCTGGGGTTCAAGAGATTCTCCTGCCTCAGCCTCCTGAGTAGCTGGGACTACAGGTACCTGCCACTGCGCCCAGCTATTTTTTGTATTTTTAGTAGAGATGAGTTTCACCATCTTGGCCAGGCTGGTCTCAAACTTCTCTGAGTTTGTGATCCACCCACCTTAGCCTCCCGAAGTGCTGCGATTACAGGTGTGAGCCACTGCACCCAGCCAAGATTGGAATTTTGACCTTGGCTGGTCAAAATTCTCCTCCTCCTTGGAGGAGGAGGAGAAGAAAGAAGAAGACCATCAGAGGTGTGGGGGTGCTGGGGGCAGTTGTCGACTCAGTCAAAGCTGCGTACCTGTACCTGTCAACTTTTGCCCTATCTGTTAAATATATGCTATGTCATTAAATGCTTTTAAATCTTAAAAAAAAAAAAAAATTGCTGCATCCCTATTAGACTTGGATCCCAAAATGGACCCATGGCCCCGCTTTCCACTGCCCATCACCCCACCAGGAGAGGGCCCTGCCTTTGCTTCTCACAGCCTTTCATTCCTCCAGTCACCCATTCGTTTATTCGTTGAGCACAGTGTATCAAGTAGAACCTTTAAAATGCTGTGCTAAGTGGAAGAAGCTGGTCACAAAAGTCCACATACCGTGTGATTCCATTTATGTGAAGATCCAGAATGCCTGTAGAAGCAGGAAGTAGGTTAGTGCTTGCTTAGGGCCGAGGGGGACGGGGTATAGGAAGGTGGCTGCTCACAGGTACAGGGTATCATTTTTGGGTAATGAAAAGGTTCTAAAATGACCATGGTGGTGTCTGCCCAGTTCTCAAAACATTAAATACCACTGCACTGTACACTTTCTAAGGGTGAATTGAATGGTGTGTGAACTGTACCTCAATAAGGGCTGTCTAAAAATACATATTGAGCACTTACTGTGTGCTGGGTACTCAGGAGTGAACAGAACCAACGCCATCCTCACCCTCAGGCCACACAGTCTGGGGTGGAGGCAGCTGCTAAAGAAATGAACACACAAATCATTTTTCTCTTTGTTTTGCATTTTATTTTGTTTTTAATGGATGCTATAAACCAAAAATAAAATTCTAAGGCCCTGCAACCTTCTGAACGAACCCCTTCTCTCGGCCAAGAACATTCTAGAGTTAACCTGAAAATCTATGGCCGGGCGTGGTGGCTCACGCCTGTAATCCAAGCACTTTGGAGGCCAAGGCGGGCAGATCACCTGAGGTTGGGAGTTCAAGACCAGCCTGACCAACATTGTGAAACCCCGTCTTTATTAAAAAAAAAAAAAATCTAGTTCAGACCATCACAGAAGAGGGGGTTGGACATATTTCATTATACCTCTCCAGTATGCCTGGTAGGAAACATTTACAGTCTATTCTCTCTCAAGCCTGCCACCTGGAGATGCCATCTGCATGATAAAACCCTGATCTCCCCAGCCTGGCCAACACAGTGAAACCCTGTCTCTACTAAAAAAAAATACACACACACACACACAAAAGCATTAGCTGGTCATGGTGGTGAGCGCCTGTAATCCCAGCTACTCAGGAGGCTGAGGCAGGAGAATTGCTTTTACCCGGGAAGTGGAGGTTGCAGTGAGCCAAGATCACACCACTGCACTCCAGCCCAGGCAAGAGTAGGAGACTCCATCTCAAAAACAAAAACAAAAACCTTGGTCTCCACAACCCACGATTGCAATTCAGTTTTCTTTTCATTTTTTTTTTCTTCTTTTTTTTTGATACAGGGTCTCACTCTGTTGCTCAGGTTGGAATTGCAGTGGTGCAGTCTCGGCTCACTGCAACTTCCGCCTCCCAGGGTCAAGCCATCTCCTGCCTCAGCCTCCCGAGTAGCTGGGGTTACAGCCATGTGCCACCACACACTGCTAAATTTTATATTTGTAGTAGAGATGGGGTTTCACCATGTTGGCCAGGCTGGTCTCAAACTCCTGACCTCAAGTGATCCACCCACCTTGGCCTCCCAAAGTGCTGGGATTACAGGCGTGAGCCACTGCACCCAGCCACAACTCAGACATTGCTTATTAGCAATAATAACTTTTTCAGGTTGACCTTGACCACCTCTGACACATGTCAGGATCTCCTGAGGCTGTGTTACGGGCATGTCCTAACCTGGCAAAATGAACTCTCTAAATTGATTGAGCCCTGCCTCAGATACTTCTGGGTTCACACAATATTGATGGGGTGCAACATGAAGCTTCCATACATGCACACACTGTGTAATGATCAAATCAGGGTTACGGGTGAATCCATCACCCCACACGGTGATCATTTCTTTGTGGTGAGAACATTCATTCAGACGCCTCTTGTAGCTGTTTGGAAGCACACTGCACGTTGTCGTTAACCGTCCTGACCCTCAAGACAGCCATGGAGAGCAGAAAGGAAGTGCAGGCTGCTGTGAGCGCCTTCGAGAGGCGGCAGCACTGAGCTCATCTGTGAGCCTAGACTTGGAAAGCAGCTGGAATCTCCAGCCAGAGGGGAGGCGGAGGAGGGAACAGCCTTGCAGGAGGAGGGAAGCGCACATGCGGAGGCCCCGAGGCGGAGCCTGGCAATTCTGGCAATTCGGTGGCCGAAGATGCTGGAAGGGGGAAGGAGGGGGGAGGGGGAGGGGAAGAAGAAGGAGGAGAAGCAGCAGGAGGAGGAGAAGGAGGAGAAGAAGGAGAAGGAGAAGAAGGAAGAAGGAAGAGGGAGAAGAAGGAAGAGGAGGGAGGGGAAGGAGAAGGAGAGAGAAGGAGAAGGAGGGAGGGGCCTGGGCCGCTGAAGAGAGCCGAGGCCTCTGAATTCTCAGCAGTAGGGCAGTGGGAAGCTGTTACAGGGCAGGCGCCCGGGATGGAGGAGGTGCTATGTAATTTGGGAATTGTTCTTCATTGTGGAGTAAAGGGAGGCAGAGGTGAAGCCATCGAGGGAGCGGGGAGGGCGGCTCATCACTCCCTACATTCTATTAAAAGGCACATTCTCCCTGGAGGGGGCTTCCAGTTAATGAAACAGGAAGCGAGGTCTGTTGAGCCTGCAACCAGCTGAGAGCAATCTGAGGACCCAAGGGAAGGGCGGGAAGAAGCGGATCTCGGGAAGGTGGCCGGCAGGTGAGAGCCCGCTGGCCTGTTCCCGCCTGTCTGCCCCCGGTGACCAGGACGGGACAGGCCAGAGGACAGGGTCGGCGGCGCCAGCACTCCTGGGTGGCTGCTGCTGCAGATCCGGGCTGGGGCTGGGCCTGGCCGCTGCGGGGGGCGGGAGGCAGTCGCCAGCCCCGGGCCGGTGACGTCAATGTTGTCATGGAGACCCGGCTTCCCGGCACAGCTTTGCAGCTGCGGGAGCCCGGGGCGGGGAGGCTCTGCGGGGCTGAGCGAAGCAGAAGGCACAGACGTGGGTCCTGCAGGAACACAGCCCTTCCAGAGGCAGGGTGCCCAGACGGGGAGGGGCTCCCTGCTGCACCCAGCCTGCCACCACCCGTGTCCCGCAGAGGTGGCTTCGGCCTTGCACCTGGTTCCTGAGGCAGCCGATGGGGAACCCCCTGAGATGGGGGCCCAGGCTTCCCCACCTTGGGGTCCAGGGACTGTCCTCTCAGGGGCAGACTCAGTCCCCAGTCTGGAAGTTGCCTTGGCATGCGAGTGTCCTGGCACGCCCCTGGGGTCCTTGCTTTAACAGGATGGTTCGAGACCACACTGAGGGTGGGCTGCTTATTCTCGAGGCGGATAATGAGATGCAGATGAACTGGGAAAGGAAGGAGTTTATTTCTGTAACTGGGTACAGGGAGAAGGCCTGGAAAGTCTCTCCAGACCAACTCAAAATTACAAAGTTTTCCAGAGCTTATGTATCTTCTAAGCTATATGTCTGCGTATAAGTGTGCATTCATCTAAAGACATGTGATTAACTTTTTTTTTTTTTTTTTTTTTGAGACGTAGTTTCGCTCTTGTTGCCCAGGCCGGAGTGCAATGGGCAATCTCCGCTCACTGCAACCTCCCTCTCTCCGGTTCAAGTGATTCTCCTGCCTCAGCCTCCCGAGTAGCTGGGATTACAGGCATGCATTACCACGCCAGGCTAATTTTGTATTTTTAGTAGAGACAGGGTTTCTCCTTGTTGGTCAGACTGATCTAAAACTCCTGACCTCAGGTGATCCTCCAAGCGTGAGCCACCGCGCCCAGCCTTAAGTGGTTAACTTCTTCTATAACTCAAGTCTGAGCCCTGGAGAATTCCTGGGGAGTCTCAATAAATTTACTTAATCTAAGTGGGTCTGGGTAGGAGGGTGATTACCCTTATTTTGTCTCCTGCTAAATCATGGAGGTTTGGTGAGTTCCTTCAGACCCCCAATAAATTTGTCTGTGGAGGCCTGGGAAGTTATTTCAGACTCCCAGTAAAACCTGTTTAATCCTAAATGGGTCCAATTAAGAATTCCTTTGTTATCCTGTCATGCTTGAAGGCCCAGGAAAGGCGTAGGCAAAACTCTTGGTGGGTTTTTGTGACATTCCAGCCTTTGTAGATGGGCAGTAACTCTCAGCTTTTAATATTTAACAGGCCAAGCGCCGTGGCTCATGCCTGTAATCCCAGCACTCTGGGAGGCTGAGGAGGGTAGATCACTTGAGGTTAAGAGTTGGAGACCAGTCTGGCTAACATGGTGAAACCCTGTCTCTACTAAGAATACAAAAATTAGCAAGGCGTGGTGGCACCAGTTACTTGGGAGACTGAGGCATGAGAATCGCTTGAACCCGGGAGGCAGAGTTTGCAGTGAGCCGAGGTGATGCCACCGCACTCCAGCTTGGGTGACAGAGTGAGACTCCATCCAAAAAAAAAAAAAAAGATAGAAAAGTCGTAGTACCTTAGAAGGATAAATACAGTAGAGAAAGATTATCAAAAAGGGGCCAGTGAGAGTAGAGAAGGGATATCCAGGTGAAGCTCACTGAAAAGGCAACATTTGAGCAAAATCCTGAGGGAAGGGAGAAAGGAGCTGAGTGGGTACTTGTGGAAAGAGTGTTCTAGACAGAGGGAGCAGCCAGGGCAGAGGCCCAGAGGTGGGAGTGGGCATGGAGTGTGAGGAGCAGGAGGAGGGAGGCAGCCAGGGCAGAGCGGTGCAGGGGAGGGGAGGGGAGGGCAGGCTCAGTGGCTGCTCGCCGGCCTCTGGGTATCCTTGGCCTCACTGTCCATCTGCTCCGTTCACAGTAGCTCCGCTGCTCACCGGGCCTCTTGCTGAGGGTTTCCTGTGCACGTGTCGCCGCGTCTCCAAAATATTGCCATCGTTCTCATTTTATAGATGAGAAAACCGAGGACTGAGCATGTGAGGGAAACCCCGAGGGATGAGAAGGGAATCGGCTGAAAGTGAGTATTTGGGATGGGTGGGGCAGGCCTGGATGACATTGTCTGGGAAGAGGCAGCCAGGCTTTTGCCAAAACCTCCCTGTGACTGTCCCACTTGGCCCAGCTTCTTGAACCTCAAAGAACCCAAATTTTCTTGCCACCGACTCTCTTTGGGAGGCAAGAAGCTTCGCTGTTCCCAGCCTTCCAGGATGACCAGTCCCAGTGGGTGTGTGTGAGGTGGGGGAGAGGGCGGGACAGAGCCAGGTTTTTCCTACTAGGCAGGCCCAAGCAGCTTGTATGTGGGTGGGTGAGAGAAGGGTAGGTGGTTCTTAGCAGAAGGGAATGATACCAAATGGGCCCAGGAGGTGGCCAATAGCATCCAGAGGCCAGAGCTGCTCTGGCAGAACTAGACACTGGCTCCATCTCATAGTCACGGGCCACATTCGAGCCTTCCTTGGCCTGTCTTGGCAAGAAATGGAGAGCAGACATTTGCACAACGTTTGGTTCATTCATTTGAGAAATATTTACACGAGTCTACTGTGAGCTAGGTCCTGTGCTCTGTGCTGAGTAGATGATGAGTGGGTGGATGGAGGGACGGGTAAATGAGTGAGTGAATGATTGGGTGGATGGGTAGCTGGATCAGTGGATAGACGGATGATGAAAGAATAGATTGGTGGGTGAGTGGATGGGTGGATGAATGGGTGAGTGTATAGATAGGTGTGTGGATGACTGATTGACTCATGGATGGACGTATATTAGTTGTTTATTGCTGTGTAACAAATCCCTTCAAAATTTGTGGCTTAAAACAGAAAACGTTTATTATCTCACCATGTCTGTGGGTCAGGAATTTAGGAGTGCCTAGATGGGTAGTTCTGGCCCAGGGCATCTCACGTGGCTGCAGTCAGTCAGGATGGCAGCTGGGGCTGCAGTTTCATATGACTGCTTGCCTGGGGCTGGAGGATCCACTTACGTGATGGATCCCTTGCACAGCTTTTAACAGGAGGCCTTGGTTTCTCATGACATTGGCCTCTCCCTAGGCTACGTGGGTGCCCTCAGGACATGGCAGCTGGCTTTATTCAAGGACAGTGATTCAAGAGAAAGAGAAAGACCACGATGGAAGCCAAAGTGCCTCTGATGACCTTGTCTCAGCCTTACACCGTCACTTCTGCTTTTTGCTTTTTTTGTTTTTCCTGTTAGAAGCAAGTCACAAAGTTCAGCCCACACTCAAGAGGAAAGGAAGTAATTTCCACCACTTCTTGTTTTTTTAAGACAGAATCTCACTCTGTTGCCCAGGCTGAAGTGCGGTGGCACATTTATAGCTCACTGCAGCCTTGACATCCTGGGTTTAAGCGATCCTCCTGCCTCAGCCTCCCAAGAAGCTGGGGCTACAGGAGCACACCACCACACCCAGCTAAGTTGTTGGTATTTTTAGTAGAGAGTGAGAGAGGTCTCAAACTCTTAAGTTCAAGGGATCCTTCTGCCTCAGCCTCCCAAAGTGTTGGGATTACAGCCATGAGGCAACATGCTTGATCAGTTTCTACCTCTTGAAGGAAGAGTATAAAAGAATCTGTGGGCACATTTTAATACCACTACAAGAGATAAATGGCTAGAGCAGCAATAATTCTTCCAGGGTGTGGAAATCTTGGAATGATCTTAAACCAGGGATTCTCAACAGTGACTGCACATTAAATTCTTCTGGGACACTAAGAAAATAGCAGTTTTTGGGACTCAACCCCCAGACATTTTTATTAGTCTAGGGAAAGACTTGGACATAGGCCTTTGTGCTTTTGTTTTGTGGAATGATCTTAAGCTTTAATTGTGAAACCCAGCATATATTTTCCCACTATACAGATATAGTGGGAGTCTATACGGAGTTTCGCTCTGTCACCCAGGCTGGAGTGCAGTGGTGCGATCTCGGCTCACTGCAACCTCTGCCTCCTGGGTTCAAACGATCCTCCTGCCTTAGCCTCCGGAGTAGCTGGGATTATAGGCATGCACCACCACGCCTGGCTGATTTTTGTATTTTTAGTAGAGACAGGGTTTCACCATGTTGGCCAGGCTGGTCTCGAACTCCTGACCTCC
>PVKV010036248.1:0-15841 GCA_004027835.1 Alouatta palliata
ATTCACTCTTCACCTATTAAGACCATCAACTGAGATTTTATTTCAGGAGTTTGAAGACACAAAATAGGGCTGGTTATAATCTGAGGTTCATGACACATTAAAATCATTGCTCTAGCAGGATTATTTTATCGTTTTTCATAATATAGTGAACATCCTGGAATGTGCTACCACAGTCAATAAATGAAACCTATGCAATAACTTGCATATATGTTCCTCCCTTGTTTTGTTTCTCTGTTTCTCCAAAAGAGGTGTTCTAAGTTTTTATTTTTCACTTTTAAAAAATATTCATCACATGCAGAGATACATACCTAAAATAAATGGTTTAGTTTTGCTTATTTTTATACTTTATTGAAAGGGTATTTATGTAGTCTTCTGAGACTTACTTTTTTTACTCATTATTAAGATTCTGTTATTTATCCATGTTGTCAGTCTTCTGTAGCCCATTCATTTTACTGCTGTACAATATTTTATTATATGTATATACCACTACCTATTTATCCATTCTCAGGTTAATAGCACTTGCATTGGTTTTATTTTTAGAAATTTAAGAGATACTCTACTCAGAGTATATTGAGGAAAAAGGGATTTAATACAGTGTATTAAAGACTTACACAGTTGTTGTAAGGGCTTGGGACGAGAAACCATCAGGAAGACAGCTGGTGGCTTGTGGGAAATCTTGAGGTGCAGGAAGGTGTTGTCAATGGACTTAGCTTCTTGCACTAGCAAAGTGAGTTACATTTAGAACAATTACCTGATGCCCTAGGCAAAAGACTATTTCTATTCTCTACCAATGCTTCCTGCTTCAATTATAGCTACTGTTGAAGACTAATGGCTTCTTCTGTTTTGCTTTCCAAATTTTACAGATGTGCTTCTCACTGATATCATCTAACCTATAATTCTGTTGGCAAGACATCTGAAAAATACAGTTTCTATTCTGTTCTTCTATGTAGTAGAAAGTATAGAAGAGGGTGGGGATCATGCTAAGTTGATCACAGAAAATCTAATACAATATGTGAAAGAGATTGTCTTGAATGTAAGTGGAAATGCCAGGTCATAGGACATGTGAATATTTAAACTTACAAGGTAATGACTAATTTTTTTTCTGATTTGCATTTTCACTAGAAGTGTCCTACTTCCTGTTAATATCACATTCTCTCTACTATTTCATATCATCTAGCTACTTGATTTTTGCCAATAAAGTGGACATGAACCAATATCTTAGTATGGTCTTCATTTATGTTTTCTTAATTGCTGATGAGGAGGAATCATTTAATACATTATTCCCCATACATTTTCTCTTCTTGAAGTGCCCAGTTGACTTTTTCTTGTTTTAGAAATATTTTCCCTATTGTGTTTGTTCTTTATCTTATTAATTTTTAAGACTTCTTTAAATATTCATTAATGACATAAGATTTTAGGCTATTAGTAAGAGGAGAGTTGCTTGTATTAGACTAACACTCTTGCTGCTAAAAATGATAAATGCTGGAAATTGATATGGTTTGGTGGTGTCTCCCTTCAAATCTCATCTTGACTTGTAGCCTCCATAATTCCCATTGGTTGTGGGAGGGACTCAGTGGGAGATAACTGAATCAAGAGGGTGGCTTTCCCTATACTGTTCTTGTGGTAGTGAATAAGTCTCATAGGAGCTGATGTTTTTATAAGGGGAGACCCCTTTCACTTGGTTCTTAATCTCTCTTTGCCTGCTGCCTTGTAAGACATGCCTTTCACCTTCCACTATGATTATGATGCCTCTCCAGCCACACGGAACTGAGTCTATTAAACTTTTTCTTATAAATTACCCAGTCTCAGGTATGTCTTTATCAGCAGTGTGAAAATGGACTAATACAGTAAATTCGTACCAGAAGTGGGGCACTCATATTAAGATTTCTGAAAATATGGAAACGACTTTGGAACTGGGCAACAGATTGAGGTTGGAATAGTTTGGAGGGCTCAGAAGAAGACAGGAAAATATGGGAAAGTTTGGAACTTCCTAGAGACTTGCTGAATGGCTTTGACTGAAATGCTGATGGTGTTATGGACAATGAAATCCAGGCTGAGGTGGTCTCAGATGGAGATGAGGAACTTGTTGGGAACAAGTTTGAAGGTGACTCTTGCTATGTTTTAGTAAATACTGGCAGCATTTTGTCCCTGCCCTAGAGATTTGTGGAACTTTGAACTTGAGGCAGATGATTAGGCATGTCTGGCAGTAGAAATTTCTAAGCAGCAAAGCATTTGAGAAGTGACATGGATGTTCTTAAAAGTATTCCGTTTTAAAAGGGCAATGGAGGCTGGGCATGGTGGCTCATGCCTGTAATCTCAGCACTTTGGAAGGCCAAAGCGGGTAGATCACAAGGTCAGGAGATCGAGACCATCCTGGCTAACACAGTGAAACCCTGTCTCTACTAAAAATAAAAAAATTAGCCAAGCATGATGGCATGTACCTGTAATCCCAGCTACTCAGGAGGTTGAAGCAGGAGAATCACTTGAACCTAGGAGGCAGAGGTTGCAGTGAGCTGAGATCATGCAACTGCATTCCAGCCTGGGAGACAGAGTGAAACTCCGTCTCAAAACAAACAAACAAACAAACAAACAAAAAAAACCCAGAAAACAAAAAACAAAAAATGGGAAATGGATCATGAAATTCAGAAAATTTGCAGCATGAAAATGCAATAGAAAAGAAAAACCCATTTTTGAGGAGAAATTCAAACCAGCTGCAGAAATTTACATAGGGAATAACCAAATGTTAATTGCCAAGACAATGGAGGAAGTGTCTCCAGGGCAGACCAGAGACCTTTGTGGCTGCCCCTTCCCTCACAGGCCTAGAGGCCTAGGAGAAAATGGTTTTATGGGTAGGTCCAGGCTCCCCCTGCTGTTTGCAGCCTAGGGACCTGGTGCTCTGCAGTCCAGCCACTCTAGCTATGGCTAAAAGGGGCCAAGGTACAGCTCAGGCTATGGTTTCAGAGGGTGCAAGCCCTAAGCTATGACAACTTCCATGTGGTATTGAGCCTCTGGGTACACAGAAGTAAAGAAATGAGGTTTGGGAACCTCCGCCTAGGTTTCAGAGGATGTATGGAAATGCCTGGATGTCCAGGCAGAAGTTTGCTGTAGGGGCAGGGCCCTCATGGAGCATTTCTGCTAGGGCAGTGAGAATGGGAAATGTGGGATTGGAGCTCCCACATGGAGTCCACACTGGGGTACTGCCTAATGGAATGGTGAGAAGAGGTCCACCATCCTCCAGACCCCAGAATGGTAGATGCACCCACAGCTTGCACCATGGGCCTGGAAAAGTCATAGACACTAGATCTCAGCCTAGGGGCTGCATCCTGCATAGCCACAGGTGCAGAGCTGCCCAAGGCTATGGGAACCCACCTCTTGAATCAGTATGACCTGAATGTGAGAAATGTAGTCAATGGAGATTATTTTGGAGCTTTAAGATTTCATTTCACCTCTGGACTTTGGACTTGCATGGGTCTGTAGCCCCTTTGTTTTGACCAGCTTCTACTATTTGTAACAGCCGTATTTACTCAATTCCTATACACCCAGTGTATCTAGGAAATAACCAACTTGCTTTTGATATTACAGGCTCCTAGGCAGAAGGGACTTGCCTTGCCTCAGATGAACTTAGGACTGTGGACATCTGAGTTAGTGCTGAAATGAGTTAAGACTTTGGGGGAATGTTGGGAAGGCATGATTGATTTTGAAATGTGAGGACATGAGATTTGGGTGGGGCCCAGGGTGGAATGATACAGTTTGGCTGTGCCCCCACCCAAATCTCATCTTGACTTGTAGCTCCCATAATTCACATGTGCTGTGGGAGAGACGTCGTAGGAGATAGTTGAATCATGAAAGCATTTTTCCCCATCCTGTTCTCATGGTAGTGAATAAGTCTCATGAGATCTGATGGTTTTATAAGGGGAAACTCCTTTTACTTGGTTCTCATTCTCTCTTTGCCTGCTACCGTGTCAGACTTGCCTTTTGCCTTTCACCATGAATGTGAGGCCTCCCCAGCCATGCAGAACTGTGAGTCCATTAAACCTCTTTTTCTTTATAAATCACGTATTAGTCACAGGTATGTCTTCATTAGCAGTGCAAAACAAACTAATACAGTAAATCAATGAAATAAAACTAAAAATGTGTTAAAAAGCACTGAGAAAGACAATAAAACAGACATAAACTGGATAAGACACAATCCTTGTCTAGGCATAGGCAAGATCCACATTCACCTGGCTTTTTTCCCACAGACATGCTTCCATTCATATAACACAACAAGGACAGAGCTCAATAAGAGATCAATAATCTTACTGGGATAAGAAGTCAGAGGTCAAAGTTAGGTAGGCATGGCCATACTGACCAAAAATTGGAGTAAATCCCAGAAAGGAGGGAGCCATAGTTGGGGAAACTCCCCAATCTGCATGCAAACTTCAATCAAATTCTTTGCTGATTCCTATACTCAACATGCATAAGTCAGACTCAGAATAGCTCAAGAATCAATAACAGCTAGAAGACTGAAAGGGATAAGCACAGATTTCAATATCTATCCATAGCTGGAAAGATAGAATCTGGAATTAAAATATTTTCAGATTACAGGTGCTTCACACACAATTCAGACTTTTCAGTGAAACCTCAAATGGACCATGACTAAGTTCTAAACTCCCACAGTGGTACTGAGGGATACAAATAAAACTAAAACAGACCTGCTTAAAAAAAGTCTAACACAAAGACTCGACGAGATTAAGGTGACCCACTAGTAATTTAACCATCTGTTAGAAAAAAACGTCAACAGTTTTGCAGAGAAAGGTAAGATAATCCAGAATTTGTGTAGTATAATTTTATGATGTCTAGTATACAATAAAAAAATTACAAGGACACAAGAAAAAGTCAGAGAGAGAGTGAATGAGAGAGAGAGGAGAGAGAGGAAGGGGGAAAGAGAGAAAATAGTCAATAGAAACAGGCCACAGACAATCCACATGTTGCCAATGGACAAGAACTTCAAAATTACCTTGCTAAATATTTTTAAAATAGACAAGAAAAGAGGAATATAGCAGGCAAGGAGATGGTGATTTTCAAGAGAAACATAGAATTTCCAAGAAGGTAATTCTAGAATTAAAAATGCAGTATTAAAACCAAACATTCTCTAGATGAAATTTACAGCAGATGAAAACACTGCAGAAGAGAGGATTCAGTGAAGTTGAAATCGGGCAAGTAGAAATTATCCAAACTGAAGAACAGAGATTTAAAAGTAAAAAAAAAAAGATTTGAAAAAAAGTCTTCATAACCTGTGTGAAAAAAAGGAAATCTCAACAAGAGATGAATCTGAAAAATATTGGTCAAATATTTTCTGTGTTTGAATCAAAATAGTACCCCATGAATATATGAATCTGAGTAAACTCCAAGCAGGACAAAGGACAGAGAAAACCACTTTTAGACAATTAGGCTGCTGAAAATTAAGATAAAGAGGTAAGAAAAAAATCACAAAGGAGTTCAGAGGGGAAATGAATTTTATTACATTCCCATTTTTCTATCAATTTTTCTTCTTCCCATTTTTAACAATTTTTTTTTTTCTATATTGGGGGTACTAACTTTTTGTCTGTGGTATATATTGTGAACATTTTCTCCCAGGTTGTCAGTTGTCTTTTGACTTTCTTTATAGTATTTTTTTTCCTACAGTAAAAATGTTCTATGTATTATAGTCATCATTTTTTTCTTTTATTGCTTTTGAGTTATAGAGAACTTTTCCACCCACCAAGATTAAGATGAATTCATTCATGCTTTTTTTTCCCAGTATTTGTGATTTCATTTTTAATGTTTACTTCCTTAGTCCAATTAGAGTTTGTTCCTATGTATTGTGTGAAATGTAAGTCTAATTTTATTTTCAGTCCAAATGATTATTCATTTTCAAGGAACTGTTTCTAAAAAAAATCTATTCTTTCTCCCAGTGATTTGAGATGGCACCTTGATTATATACTAAATTTTCGTAGATACTTGTGTTTATTTCTGCAATTCTATTTGAGTCTACTGATTTATTTGCTTATTTATGTGCCAGTGCTATAATGTTTTAATTATAGAGTTTTTATAATATGTTTTAATGTTTGGTAGGGCTAGTTCTTTCTTATAGTTCTTTGTTTTGTATTATTTTCTTGAACATTTGTGCATGTTTGCTTTTGTTCATACAAACCTCACTGTGAACTTGCCTATCTCCTTAATATTGCTCTTTGTATTTTTATTGAGATTGCATTGAATTTGTAAATTAATTTAGGGAAAACATCTTTACCATGTTGAATCAAGAGAAGGGGCTTTATCTATTTTTCCAAACTTATTTTTGTGTCTTTTAGGGATGATTTGAAATTGTCATCATATAGATTTGCACATTTCTTGTTAAATGTCATCCTGTCTTTAATCTGTTTTGTTACAATAGTGAAAGAGCTTCTCGCTACCATATGTCTTCTAACTATTTATTGTTTGTGCATATAAAGAGTATTGATTTTATATTTTGATAGATTCCTGAATTCTTTTACAATTTAAGTTAGTTTTATCATTCATTCTCTGGGGAGTTCTAGGTATAATATATTACCATCTGCAAATAGAGATAATTTTATTTCTTCTTTACTCATTCTTATGTCACTAACTACTTTCTCTTGTTTAATCATATTGGTTAATAGTCTAGTACAGTGATCAATAGCAGAGATAGTGAAAATCTTTGCCTTATTCCTCAGCCAATGTTTTTCCATTAAATAACATCCTGACTTTAGCATTTTAGACACGTGTCTTTATCTATCTCCATCTCCATCTCTATTTCTATATTTCTGTCTCTGTGTATCTCTATCTCTAGACAGAGAATATTATGTTATGAAAGTAACTCTTCATTCCTATTTTTTGAGTATTTTCTATTAAGGAATGAGTGTTAATTTTGGTCAAAGGTTTTTGTCAGCATTTGTGAAGATAATCATGTTTTCCCCTTTATATTTATGACTATGGTGAAATGTATTAATGTGATTTCTAATGTTGAGCCAAATTATATTCTGAGAATAAAACCCACTTGGTCATTTCATATTACTTCCTTAAAGTGGTGTTGGATTCTGTCTGCTAATATTTGGCTTGGGTATATTTGCACTGATATTTATTGGTGGGATTAGTCTCTGGTTTTCTTCTTTGCACAACCTTTATCTGCTGTATCAATTGATAACATATTTACTTCAAAAAAGAAATTTGAGAGTTTTCTTTATTTTTCAATATTCTTAAGTAATTCATGCAGCAGGGGGATTATTTGGTGTTTGGGTATCACAGTGAAACCATTTGAGTCTGGTGCCTTTTGGTATGGTTTTCTTTAATTCTTCCATGAACATAATCTGTTTAAGGCTTTTAGTTTTTGTTTTCTTTCTTGGTTCATGTTTGTTCACTATAAAGCTTTATAGCTGGGGGCAGTAGGGAGGAAGTATGAGAGATGCAGATTGGGATTTGGTAAATTTGGAATTTTGGTATTCTCAGCCTTTAAGTAATGATGTAATGGTTGATTTTATGTGTCAATTTGACTGAACCACATAATGCCCAGATACTTGGTAAACATTATTTTGGGTATTTATGTGAGGGTGTTTTGTGATGAATTTAACATTTACATTAATAGGCTGAGTAAAGCATAGTGCCCCTTCTAATAAGAGTAGGCCTGGTCCAATCAGTTGAAGGTCTGAGTAGAAAAAAATCAGACTGTCCCAAAAAGTCGAGAGAATTTCTACTTGCTTGACTGTCTTAAGCTGGGGCATCCATTTCCCCTGCCTTTGAACTAGAAATGAAACATGAGTTCTTCCTAGGTCTTGGACTAGAACTATACCTTTGGCTCTCCCAGGCCTCCAGCTTCTCAACTGCATATGTGGGGACTTGTCAGCCTCCTAATCACATGAGATACTTCCTTATATATAGTTGATCCTTCACAATGTGGGGGTTGGGGTGCCAACTCTCCCGTACTGTCAAAAATTTATATATAGCTTTTGATTTCTCAACAACTTAACTACTAATAGCCTGCTATCCACTGGAAGCCTTACTGTTAACATATACAGTTGATTTATAATGTTTTCTGTTTTTTGTATTACATATTTTATCATTACAATAATGTAAGCTAAAGAAAAGAAGTGTTAAGAAAGCATAAGGAAGAGAAAATATATTTACTATCCACTAAGTGTAAGTGGATTATTATAAAGGTCTTCATCCTTATCATTTCTACATTGAATAGGCGGAGAAGGAGAAGGAGGATGATGGGTTAATATTGCTGTCCCAGGAGTGGCAGAGGAGGAGGATCTGGAAGGAGAAGCAGGAAAGTCAGACACACTTAGTGTAGCTTTACAGGAATACATTGCAGTTCTTGTCTGACATTTTGCTTTTTCATTTCTCTAAAAATGTTTGTACATCATAGATGGGCCCATGTTGTAAAACAAATCAAAGGCAGTGTTGCAGAATCAGAATCCTTCTGCCGGATTGTCTAATGTCAATGTGTTTTCTGTCACTGCTTCTTCTACATTTTCTTCATCATCCAGCACAGGTTTGGAAGCATTCATCTCCATCAAGTCATCTTCTGTTAATTTCTCTGGTGTGGCATCTGTTGTCTCCTGAATTCCCCAAGATCCATATCTTGAAACCCTTCATATCTCACCTTTTTTTTTCTTGGCCATATCTACAATCTCTCATGATTTCCTTGATTGGCTCTTTGTAAGTCCTAAGAAGTCACGTACAATATCCGGATACAGTCTTCTCAAGCAGAAATTCATTGTTTCCGGTTTGATGGCTTTCATGACTTCTGTAATAACTATGGCATCTTCAGTGGTGTAATCCTTCCAGGCTTTCATGATGTTCTCTCTACAGGGGTTCTCTTCCATAGTGTTGGCATTCCTTTCCATAAAGTACTATGTGTAATGAGCCCTGAAGGTCCTATGATCTAGAGGCTGAGCTAGACACATTGCGTTTGAGAGCAAGTAGACCACTTTGATGCCTTTGGTGTTGAACTCATAAAGTTCTGAGTGGTGGCCAGGGGCATTGTCCAATATAAAAAGAACATAAAAGGCAATCTTTTACTGGCAAGGTATTTCCTGACTTCAATGACAAAACATTGGTGGAACCAATCCAGAAAAATGATTTTTGTTTTCCAGTCCTTTTAGTGCAATCAGAAGACTGGAAGTTGGTATGTATCTTTTCCTTTCAAGGCTTGGGAGTTAGAAGCTTTATAAATAGGGGAATTCCTAATAATAAGCCTGACTGCACTTGCACAAAAAGGAAGAGTTAGCCTATCCCTTTCTACCTTAAATCCTGGTGCTTGTTTCACCTCTCTACTAATACATGTTTTTTTGTGGATTTTTTTTTTTTTTTTTTTTTTTTTTACAGAATAGAGCACTTTTGTTGTATTAAAACCTATTAAGGCAGATATCCTTTCTTAGTGATTTTCTTAAGGGCATCTGGGAACTTGTCTGCTGCCTCTTGGTCAGCAGAAGATGTTTTTCTTGTTATCTTGTGTTTTTTAAAGCCAAACCTCTTTTTAAGATTATCAAACCATCCTTTGCTGGCATTAAATTCTCCAGCTTTAGATCCTTTACTGTTTTTTTACTTTAAGTTGTCAAATATTGACTTTGCCTTTTTTCAAATCATTGTAGTCTATAGGCATGCCTTTCTTATAGCAATTCTGCACCCAAATAAAAGCTGCATCTTCAATAGGAGATAAAAAGATACTTTGCAAATCAAAAGCAAGGTTTTCCCACCTGATGTGATAGTTGCAGTGATGGCTTTAAGAATCTCCTTTTCTTCTTCTTATAACATTCCTTATCCTGGATTAATTTATCTTTGCAATGGTGGGCAACCACAGCTGCACACCTCAATCAAGCAAACTGCACACATATCAAGCACTTCAACATTTTCTTGTAGTGTCATGACTTTGTTTCCTGGGAGCACTTCCAGTATAACTCATGGCACTTTCTATGGATCCCATGGTGCTATTCAAGGCTTACAGTATTGCACTAAACATGATGAAAAATGCTTGAGAACTGCAAGAGATCGCCTTTAACTGTAATATGCAATTTTCTGAAGAGACAAACTGCTCATGTCGAGATGATTAGTAATTAGCATCACGTGGCTTTTTAAGAGGATACTCCGAACTCTTGAGCTCACCGCAATAGCAACAGGAAAGGGCTATGAAATTATTATAGTACTACAGTGAGTATCACAGTCAATTTTGTACAGTTATGATTTAATACTGCATCTTTCTGTTTGAATATATGTTTCTGTTTCTCATATATATGTATATGTATTTGTATATATTACATACACACATATGTATATGTATGTGTATATATGTATGTATACACACATAAACACACATACACCCACGTTTCTGTTTCTCTGAAGAATCCTGACTAATACAGATTTTGGTACCAATAAGTGGGCTGCTGCTGTAACAAATAACTGAAAATGTGGAAGCATCTTTAGACCTAGGTAATGGGCAGAGGGTGGAGGAGTTTGAGATATATGCTACACCAAGCCTAAACTGCTCTAAAAGACTATTAGGAGAAATATGAATGTTGAAGATGATTCTGGTGAGGACTCAAAAGGAAAAGAGGAGAGCCTCCATCTTCTTAGAGAATACATAAATAATTCTGAATGAAATGTTATTATAACAATGGGCATTAAAGATCATTCTGTTGAAGCCTCAGGTAGAAATGAGAAATGGGTATTAAAAAAATGGAAAAAGGTATCCTGCTTATGATGTGGCAAAGAACTGGTGCTGACCACATGAAAAATTATGTGCTTGTGTTTTGTGGCAAGTAGAACTTATATGCAGTGAAATCGCGTATTTAGCTGAATAATTTTCTTAGCAAAAATATTGTAGGTATGGGTTGGATTCTCCAGACTGATTATAATAAAATGTGATAGAAGAGAAATAAGTGGAAGAAAATTTTAAGCAAAAATTGATGCAAAACATAGAGATTTGGAAAATTCTCAGCTTACACATATTGTAAAAAGTGGGCGAGCTTATTCTGAAGAGGATACCAAGGATGTGGCCGAATACCATTCAATGAAGAGTTTAGTTTGAGTGTGAATCATGAATGTAATTAGCCACTTCAGCTGAATTCAGGAACAGAGGTGGAATTATTATCAGCAAAAACACTGCCAGCTGGCACTAAACTGGACATTAAACATGGGACAGAATGAAAGAAGGCTGTCAGCGTACTTAGATCATACGGGACTGTATGTTATCTATCTCTATTTTCACTCTTCAAGAAAAGGGAAGATTAACTCTGAAGGCAATTCAGAGGCTGGCGGGGCTGACACTCCCTCCACAGATCCAGGAGGTAGGGCTTGTCTCAAAGGTTTGGCCTTTTTGTTTTTTAGGGGCCAGGATGCCATGGCCTAGTGTCTCCATGGTGGGGCCACCCTCACAGAGTTGTTGGGGTGATGCTACTGAGGCAGGAAATGAGACTTGACTCAAGAGTTGGGACTCAATCCCAGAGTTGGGCTCAGGCATTGGACCAAATTGACTAGCTAAAACAGGCACGGGGCAGAAGCAGCTTTCCATAAGACACACCACCAGAGTGCTATGTCATTTTGCCATTATCATGGCAACACATGGGATTACCATCCCTTTTCATGGCAATGACCCCACCACCTAGAGGGATTTTCTAGAAATTTCTGCATGAGCTGCTCTTCAATATGCAGATAATTAAAAGTAGGTATAAAGATGACTGCAGAACAGCCCTGAGCCACTGTTCTCAGCACAGTGCCTGGGGGTAGCCCTGCTCTGCAGGAGCCACCATAGAGCTGTAACACTGCTGCTTCAGTAAAGCTGTTTTCATCTATCACTGGCTTGCCCTTGAATTTCATCTTGGGCAAAGCAAATAACCCTTCTGGGCTAAGCCTCAATTTGGGACTTTGCTGCTCTGTATCACTACCACCCCTGTGAGCCTGGAGGAGAGAGCACTGAACTCAAGAGTAGTATTCTGGGTCCTTAAGATCTCATGGAATTTGCGTTGCTAGGTTTTAGAATTGTTTAGGACTTATCACTCATTTTCCCGGGAGTGAGAATGTCCATCCAATTCATGTCATACCACTGTATTTTGAAAACACATAATTTGCACCTAGTTTTACAGGTTGATAGCCGGAAGTAAGTATTGCCTCAGGATAAATCTTACCTGCAGACTCATTCATCTGATTGAGATCATATTTGGATATGATCTTATAGTTGATGCTGAAACAAGACTTTGGGGGCTGCTAGGATGGGATGATTATATTTTGAATGTGAGAAAGAATGAATTTTGGGCAACCAGGGGAAAACATTATGGAGCGAATGTATATGTTTCCACCATGGTAATCCCAGAGTTCATATGTTGAAGCTCTAACACGCATTGTGGCTATATTTGGAGTAAGGAAGTAAAGTTAAGAAAAATTACAGGGATGGGGCCTAGATCCAATGGGCTTAGTGTCTGTCTAAGAAAGGACCCCAGAGAGCTCACTTTCTGCCTCTCCCTCCATGTGTACTCAGAGTAAAAGCATGTGAGGACAAAGTAGCTATCTACAAAGGAGAAAGAGAGCTTTCACCAGAAATGGAACCCTGCCAGACTTTGATTTGGGACTTCAGGCTCCAGAAAATGAGAAATAAATTTATTTTGTTTAAGTCACTCAGCCTGTGGTATTTTGTTATGTCAGCCTGAGCAAACTGTTACAAGTGGTGAGGCCATGTTTTTATGTAGAATTTTCTTGGTTATGTAGTTGTTTCATTACATTTTGGGAAGGATATTTGTGAGAGATTGATTATTACACAACTACCATTGTCTTTAGCTATGAGAGAACTCAGTCATATTTACTGAATTCAATGTGATTGACTTTTAGAAAACAATTTCTCAGTGCAATCCATTTGGTTAACCTGATTCTTGAAATATTTTGGACTTTTTCAGTTAATTTCCCCTTGTGCCATTTTTCTTTTTCCTCTTACCGTTTTTGATTGAATAATTTGATTTTTTCTTATTCAATATTTTATCCCACTCAAATGATCACACACACTCTCTCTCTATATATATGTATATATATATTTTCGTGACAGAGTCTTACTCTGTCACCCAGGCTGGAATGCAGTGGCGCAGTCTTGGCTCGTTGCAACCTCCACCTCCCTGGTTCAAGGGATTTTCTTGTCTCAGCCTCCTGAGTAGCTGGTACTACAGGCACACATCACCATGTCCGGCTAATTTTTTGTACTTTTAGTGGAGACAAGATTTCAGCAAGTTGGTTAGGATGGTCCCGATCTCCTGACCTCATGATCCACCTGCCTTGGCCTCCCAAAGTGCTAGGATTACAGGCGGGGAGCTCCATACTCTATTTTTAATTTCTTATTAATTACTACTGAACTTTTACTTTATTGTATGTTTTAATGTAACAAAATCTAAAGTTAAGCAATATCTTTGTTTTCATCCTAAACGAGACATGATCTTGTCCTGTCTCTCTGCATACATGATATTTTTTTGTCCTTGGTATCTTCTACTTTCACTAAGATACATCTTAGGAGATTTCTTTTGACTTACCCTGTATTTATTAGATCTAAAGATTTATATTTATTATCCTTTCTGAAAGATTAAGTGTTGCCTTTCCCCCATTCCCCCATGCTCTCCACATGAGTCTGCAAGTAGATTTATGTTGGTCCCTATCATACTATCTTCCAAGATCTCTTAAAACCTTTTTCATATTTTCTCATTTTCTTATTCCTTTTTTCCTGTATTGTGGATAGCTTTTGGATTTATCTTCCAGTTTACCATTTCTCTCTTTCTTGCATCAAGCTGATGTTTAACCCATCCACAGAATTTCTGATTCTACACATATATTTTTTATTCCTAAAAGCCCTTTTCCCATAAAAGTTTATTTTTATACCCAGTAACTTCTTGTTGAATGCCTTCCATTGAATATTTTACTTCTTAAAACATTTCATATAGCTATGACATATATCCAACAAGTTAAACATCTGCAGTTTTTGTGATTCTAAATCTGTTATTTCTTATTTATGCATACTGATGCTAATAGCAGTAATTTTGCTAATTTTGTTTGTGAGTTGATTACTTGTTCTTAATCATGGTGAGTCCTTTAGGACTAACATATTTATTAAATCCAGTGTGACTCTCTTTTGCCTTAAACCTATGAGTTTAGTTCATTTGGTTATCCTGATTATTGCTTTAGGCATCTTAAAAATTAAGTTATATTTGTCCCATGGTTTTTTCCCTTTTTACTATTTTTGGATTGAATATTTTTGTTCTGCTTGATCTACTTAACTTTTTTTCTCATTCAAATTTATACACTCTCCTTTTAATCTCCTATGACTTACCATTCAACTTTTATCAGGCATAGTTACTATCACAGAATCTAAAGTTAATACCTTTACATCTTAAACAGTACTCAAACTTCAGAACACTTTATCTCTGACTGTCTTTCTGCAGACTTATATAATATAGATTTCCTTTATATTAGTTTCTCTCCAGCTCCCCATGCTGTAAGTCTCTTCTGCCCTGGCTCAGCTTCTCAACTTTGTAGGCTTGAATCCTGCCTACCCTAGCCTACTTTTCCTGTGTATTCCTAACCCGATTCTTGAGCTCTCCCATCTCAGATGTTAGCTTCAGAACCCTAGCCCTGTATTCCTGGCAGTGCTCATGTTTATTTCATTGAGAGCTTTTTTGGAGAATTCTCCTTTTTTTTGGAGATGTAGTTTTGCTCTTGTTACCCAGGCTAGAGTGCAATGGCGTGATCTCGGTTCACTGCAGCCTCTGCCTGCTGGGTTCCAGCGATTCTCCTGTCTCAGCCTCCTGAGTAGCTGGGCTTACAGACATGGACCACCACACCAGGCTATTTTTTTGTTTTTTTGTATTTTTTAGCAGAGACAGGGTTTCTCCATATTGATCAAGCTGGTCTTGAACTCCCAACCTCAGGTGATCTGCTCGCCTTGGCCTCCCAAAGTGCTGGGATTACAGGCGTGAGCCACCACACCTGGCTCCTAACTTTTGTAATAACAACAATACCTCCAAGAGTAAGTTTTTTCCCATAGTCTAGTTATTGTAAGAAGGTGAGTCTCCCATAGCAACAGTGATTAATGATACATTCTGAACCTCATATTTTTTGTTTCAATAATTATTCTACTCATAATTATGGTATCTATTCTTTTTTATATAAACCTATTTTTGTTTCACTACCACTACTCTTATTTAATAATTTATTGTATTTTTAAATATACAAACACCAAATTTATTCTTTTCCCTAAAAGTTAATTGCTCAGTTTTCACTTCATATAAGAAATTCTTCTAAATGCTGTAGAATATAGCAGTAAATAAAATTCTCTGCCTTCATGGATTCAATATTGTAGTGAAACGAAATAATGGCTAACATTCATAGACTCCTTAATGTATGTCAGGCATTGCTCGATAGTGACATTTTCCTCATTCTGTAAAAAACAAAAAACTATTTCCATCTTTAGTTACTATTTCCTTGGATACTTAACATACATATTTTTAAAACCCCTTTTCAGATTGTTCTATCATTTCTGTTCCTTTAAGCTTAGATTATTCCACACATGGATTTTGTTTTCCCTCCTTCAGGTGTTAGATTTCCAGATGGTTGGTGTCTTGCAGTTCTGTTTTCATTTCCTAAGAAAGAGCTTTTCCGGGCCGGGCGCGGTGGCTCATGCCTGTAATCCCAGCACTTTGGGAGGCCAAGGTGGGTGGATCACGAGGTCAAGAGATCGAGACCATCCTGGTCAACATGGTGAAACCCCGTCTCTACTAAAAATACAAAAATTAGCTGGGCGTGGTGGCACGTGCCTGTAGTCCCAGCTACTCGGGAG
>PVKV010036249.1:0-15857 GCA_004027835.1 Alouatta palliata
AGACCCCAATGTGTGATGCTCCCCTCCCTGTGTCCATGTGTTCTCACTGTTCAACACCCACCTATGAGTGAGAATATGCGGTGTTTGATTTCCTGTTCTTGTGTCAGTTTGCTGAGAATGATGGTTTCCAGGTTCATCCATGTTCCTACAAAGGACACCAACTCATCATTTTTGATGGCTGCATAATATTCCATGGTGTATGTGTGCCACATTTTCCCTGTCCAGTCTGTCATCGATGGGCATTTGGGTTGGTTCCAGGTCTATGCTATTGTAAACTGTGCTGCAATGAACATTCGTGTGCATGTGTCCTTACAGTAGAATGATTTATAGTCCTTTGGATGTATACCTAGTAATGGGATTGCTGGGTCAAATGGAATATCTATTTCTAGGTCCTTGTAGCAAGGGAGGCTTCCTAGGGAAATGAAGACCCAAAGATGGAGTTAGACTGGAACACTTGTGCACTGAATTGCGTAAAGATCAGTAAGTTGTGAAAATGTGGGAAGGCAAAGGGGCTAGCTAGGATAGTTAACTGAGTGGACAAGGGACCAGGAAGATAAGGGTTGGTTTCCCAAGTGCTATAGTTTGATTTGTTTGACCCCTGCACACTTCACCTTGAAATGTGATTTCTGACGTTGGGAATAGAGCCCAATGGGAGGTGTTTGGGTCATAGTGTCAGAACCCTTCTCAATGTCTTCGTGCTGTCTTCATGATAATGAGTGAGTTCTTACTCTGTTAGTTCCCATGAAAGCTAGTTGTTGAAAAGAGCCTGGCACCGCCTCCTCTTTTTCTTACTTTCTCTCTTGCCATGTGATCTGCACATACCAGCTCCCCTTACCCTTCCTCCATGAGTGGAAGCAGCCTGAGGCCTCACCAGAAGCAGATACCGCTGCCATGCTTCTTACACAGCTTGCAGAACTGCGAGCCAAATAAACCCCTTTTCTTTATAAATTACCCAGCCTCAGGTGCTCCTTTATAGCATCACAAAAGGGCTAAGACAACAAGGTCTGTTTGCACAGACGTCCCTCAGCTTCTCCTCTCCTTACGATTTCCTTCTGGTATAGGGAGGACATCTTTCACATTGGAATTTTATCTCTTGCTTTAAAGAAGAAGGAAGGTGAGTGTCCTTTTTGTACTTGCTGTTCTCTAAGTGCTTTTAAATCAAAATAGTTAATACTCCAGAATGGCATATTTGGAGTATTACGCCAATGAGAGCGATACTTCTGAATTCCTCTGAATTAAACTTAATTTGGTTATATCTCATTAGTGATGCCCACGGGACATAGTTAACGAAATGCAGCCCAGAAGTGGATGAATCCTTCCAGGGAGGGTTGCATTCAGCTGTATCAATCAGCGGCCCTCTGTCTCTCTCCTTTGTCCCTTTAAAGGTGACACATTGACACAGAGTGTCACTGACTGTGCCCTTCTGTTCACCTTCAGCCCTCCCCTCATGGTGAGGAGGATGTTCTTTTACCATCTGTGCCTCAGGCTTTCTCTCCAGAACCTGCTCCTTGTTCTGACTTCTCATGGTTATAGTTTGGTCTCAGAGTCCCTGACCTAACAGGCTCAACACCTTAGGCTCCCTGGGAGTTCTTTCCTATCCTCAGCCTGATTGACTTTTTCTTCTGTTTTGAGTCTACCTCACATTTGCCATTTCTTTCTTGAGACTGTGCCCAAGTCCATCCTTCCTTTATCTCTCCACAGCTATCTTCTCCGTGCATGTCCAAGGGGTCTTGCTGCTAGGCTGTTGCAGTCAGTGATTTCCTTATCAAGCCCCTCCCTTTGAATATCCCCAACCTGATATCCTACATGATTTCTACTACCCAGACGGTAACTGCTGAATGCTACCCTGTGAAAGACAACCTTGTGAAATCGCTGGTTCTGCAAAAATAAACACAGATGACTCAAATGAGAACAAGTGAAGGCTGTTTGTTCTGGGCAAGCAAAGGAGTCGACCAGCATCACTTGCATTTGGCAGAGACCCAAAGTGGAAAACTTTATAGAGGACAAAAGGAAGACTGCAGGTGTGCCCTGATTGGAGGCTGTTGGAAGTAGGGAACTTACAAGCTGGCCAACCAGAAGTGGGGCATCTTATGTTATGGATTAGGGGAGCATATTTGGCTTTCCTTGATTGCCCCTAAGTTGCATATGGGGGGCAAAAATAGGGAGGCTGTCAGTTATTAATGAGTCCTGATGATTTGGAGCCACTTGTTACGGAGGTTGAGGTCTGGCTTCCCAGCCTGGTACCTGCAAATCATTGATCAGAGTTGTTTTAGGAAATGTTCTGGCCATCGTCTGTGTATTCAGTCTGTCAATTCTAAAAGGCATGTTTCCCACCTCCCATATTTTAACAATTTAACCTGAAATTGATAATCTTATATTCTTCAACATGTCATCATTTAGTTGGCAAAGTTTTTTCCTTTGTAGTTCAAAAAATAATGGTACACTTAACATTTAATGGCATCTTAGATTTGATGAAATATAATATTGTAGGGAAATAACTCTATTTTCCCTTCGCAAGATTTCATAGTATAGTGAGGGAGAGAAGACATCCGGAAAAACAAGTGATATTTCAATATGCATTTTGGGCACGTTTACATGGTTCATTACTAAATATTGTTCTGGATAATGTGGCTGGAATTGTGGAGGTGGAAGAGAGCTTTGGTCTGAGTCTTAAGGATGTGAAGCTGCAGAAGCAGGAACAGAAATGGCTTATAGAGAGCCTACTGTGGGTCAGGTGTTACTCTGGGTGTAATATATAAATTCTCTTTTATATAACAAGAAAGATTTGGAAGGCCAGAGAAAAGGTGAGAGGATGGTAGAATTCTCTTAGGGGCAAAACCCAGAAAAAGCAATAGTACCTTAAACAATAAAGATTTTTAATTCTTCCACATTATAAGGAGTCCAAAGAGAGGCTGTTGAAGGACAGTGCCAGGACTCAGTGGTGTACCAGGACATGATTTCCCTTTCTGTTCTTGCTGTCTGGTTACCTTGCTGTCTTCAGGATGGTGGCTTGTCTGTTTATGGCTACCAGATGTGTCCTGTAGCTCCAGGCTTCATGGTTGTGTTCAAGGCGGGAAGACACACAAAGGAATAGTGCCAGCTGCATCCACCCAGTCAATCAGAAAAACCAAAGCTTCCCCAGGCACTTCTAGCAGACACCCATTAAGCATCATTGTCTAGAGTTGGGAGACATGGCAACTTCAACCTATAAGCATGCTGGGAAGTCATGTGCTGGGCACAATGGGTAAGACTGAAATGATGGGATTGGACCCAATCACCATTCGTAGGGTGGGAGTACTGCCAGTGCAAACAAAATTGGGATTCTTGGTTTGAGGGCCAGCAAAGGGAGAAATACCTATTGTGCAGGTACCTGAGAGTGATTTCTGTTATATGCGGAACAGGGATCCGGCATGAGGGAGAACAGCAAGTTTCTGCAGAAAGCATAGGAGACTAATTTAACTGGAGAGAAAAATGGATGAGTGAGTGGCACCAAGGGGAAGGGGAAGCAGGTTTAGAAAGCAGCCTGTGACTGGGCCCTGAGAGTCCAGAACTTGGAATTTGAACTCAGTGTAGTAATTGTTGGGAAATCTCTCAATGCTGTTGATGGGGGATTGCGAAAAGGGCACATTTTCTAACTGGAAGGGACCTGATAGTTCATCAGATCCCACTACTGCTTTTAGACAGAAGGGAGATTTAGTTTTAGACATGTATTGGCACAAAGTAAATTAGAAGAGGAACGTTCTCCTGGTTTTCAGGCCTGTGCCTTTTTCTCTACATTCCTGCTGCTCTGCTTCCATAGCAGAATAGGGCATGTGGTTGTTTTCAATTCAATTCACTTATTGAATGTATATTATAGATCAGGTGTCTTGATAGGAGGGGGAAGGAGGAGGCAAGAAATGAAAGCGTTAATGCAGAAGTCAGAAATAATACACTTCCGGGGGACAGCCAGTCAAATGAGTAGACAGGGCATAGGATCCTAAACTTTATGTGACCCTTAGCTTCAGGGTTGCAAAGACTGTCGGGAAGAGTGGGGACTGGGGCAAACTGGGGAGTACACCCTTTTGAAAGAGTCCATCAGCCATTCAGATCTATCTGATTGGTGACATGTAAAAAATGTGGCTTACACTTGTAGAATGTTTTATTTATTTAGAAAGAGATCAAGAGTCCAGCTTTTTATGTGAAGTTTCCGGACTTCACACTGTTAGCTGGAAAAAAAAAAAAAACGTCTCTGGGTCAGATGCTGCCCGTCTTTGACTGGCATAAAGAAGCAAGTCATTGAGGAGTCCCGCTCTCCACTGGTTCACAGCCTGGCCACCATCCCCAGGGAAAGCCCCTGACCCTACCAGGATTAGGCAGCTTCTTTCTGCCCACCTTGATCACACTCCATGGTAATGATCTGTTCTGTGGCTGTCACTGATTCTGAGATCTGTACTTGGTCCCACTCATCAGGATAGACAGAATTGACTGAGTGCCTGGGCACTGTTTCCCACACCAGCCTGAATGCTCTCCAGCCTCCTAATGGCAAGCCGGGAAGAGGGCTGCTGTCTCTATCATGGCAGTGAGAGGAGAGCTGGATTGCAGGTCCCTGAGGGCTGTCTCCTCCTCATCCCACACCCCAAGTTTAGGGCTTAAAGCCTCTGGCTGAACTTCCCATGGAGACCAAAAGCAACCGTTTTGTCACCCACAGACTCTCGTACCCAAGACTCCCCAGCCCCCAATCTATATGTGATCAAGTGTTTACACCTTCTTAGGACTCTTTTTTGTCTCTCGGGTGTGGTGGTTCCTCCATATTATCCCGGCCCCCACTTCCTTCTGGCTTGACCCTCAGGTTTCCCTCTTATGGGTGATGATGAGGGGCACCGTTTCTTTTTGGGCCTGCCACTGACCATTAAGGAATCTCACTCTGCCAAAGGGAGATCTGCTTATCCAAGGTTAATGATGTTTGTAAATGGCTCTTGGGTCCTTGAGTAGAATCAGGTAGCCCGTATTACATGAAAGACGGAGCTTATTCTGTGTGGCTTGTCTTCCTATGGAAGGAGGAAGGCATGACCACAAAGAGGAGGGAGTGGAGATGTGTATGACATGTCCAGGCATGGACGGGTTTACTGCATTTGGACATGTGAGCCTGGAAGAGGGCGCAGCCTGAGATTCATTCAACACAGCCACCAAAGTGGGGAGACTGGCAACAGCATGACCGATGAAGATTATACAGATAATGGAGTAGGAGGCATCTATAGAACCAAGAAGGGGATCCAGCTTCCATATGGTGCACCAGATGAGCTCGTTGACCAAGGAACAAGGCAGAAGCTCAGCTCCCTGAACACGGCCCCCTAAGCAGATCTGGAGCGAGGGGACACAGTGCTCAGTCACTGGAGAGCACACCTGGGGCTCCTTTAATCATAGGGCAGGCTGGGTCCTACAACCTAGGACATGGCTGAGTCTATAGGCCTTCTATGGATGTGAATGGGGAATGATTCGAGCCAAGTAGTCCAGGATTTTGTTTCTAGTTTTATTTGATCAAGAAATTCCTGTTACTCAACTGATAATCAGATTCATACTCTTGAAATTCCTTCTTATTTGTTTTTTAGGAAACACAAAAATTTTTGTGGCTGGTGGTGCCCTTTAATTCATGAGGATGGTAGGGATGAGTCTATCTTACCTCTTCCTATCATCCAAAGGCCCAGGGCTCTTTGACCAAACTCTCTTTTTCAGTAACGTCCTTTCCTGGGACTCTCTTCTCTTATCCTGGCACTTCCCTTAACCTCTTTACTTTCTGTTCTTTCAGCATCCTTCCTTCTTCCGTGCCAGTTCACTTGTGAGGTAGCTCATAAGACAATGGTGGCAGAGTGGCAGTAGAAGGTGATGGAGCAGGGGCCAGGAAACTATGGTGTGTGGGCTAGATCTGTCCCTCTGTCTGTTTTCGTCAATAAAGTTTTATTGAAACACAGCTGTGCCTTTTTCTTTATATCTCGTCTGTGGTTGCTTTTGTCCTACAATGACAGAGTTTAATAGTTCTAACCAAGACCCTATGCCTGGTAAAACTTAAAATAGTTACTGTAAGGGTTATTGCTGAGTTTAAAATGAGAAAACTGTTACCAGTATAAGAAAATGAAAGACTAATTTATTTAGTTACTGGGCGAGGTTTTATGGTCCTGGAGGGGGCCAGAGAGGTTGCGCTTAACTTTTTAGGGCAAGGGGTTTTATAGGGAGTGAAGGGGTTTAATTGAGAACTGAGGAGACAAAGCATAAGGCACTTGATTGGATATTGGAACACAGGACGTGGAGGAGGCAGACTGCTGTTAGTGGGCAGGCGGGATTTTTGGTGAGTGGGCTGTTTTGAGGAAAAATGACTTTGACGGGGCAAAGTGCTTATTGGGCAAGGGAGTGCTGTTAGGCAAGAAAGTGTTATTGGGCAAGGAAGTGCTATTGGGCAGGAAAGTTCTACTGGGCAAGGTTTGTTGGGGCTTTTTGAAAATTTTTGGGTGGGGGTTTTTAGTGGCGGGCTAGGTGTTGGGTGCGGAGTTTGCTTCGGGGATGGGTGTTGGGGAGACCATGTGGAGGAATTAAATGTTGATCACGGAGTGGCGACGTAATTCCCAGATGCCGGGAGGAATGGGCGCGTCCGAGCTCCCGGCAGGGCGACCAGCCTTACAGTTACTATCTCTATGACCTTTTATAGACAAAGTTTGCTTATTTATGTAGTAGAGGAATCTGCAGTTGAAACCAGCACATTTGGCTTCAAATCCCGTCTCTGGCACTCCGTACTTCAGTTTCTCCATCTATGGAGCAGGGATAATAACACCCCTGCACATGGCTTATGGAGATTGCAGTGGACAATAAACATGAAAGCCCTTTCTAAACTGCAGACCGCTGCATAAATGTTAGAAATTGCCATTTCTTCCTTTCCTTTGAGCCTTTTGGATTGCTCCAGTTCCTTAATTTGATTCTCTTTGGTTATTTCTGTGACTGTGACTAGAGCTCTTAAAATCTGCAATTTGTAGGTAGAGCTAATGCTAATTTTGTAGTCAACCTACCTTTCTGTAGGCTGTCAAATGACAAGGATATTTTAAAATAATCATGTATTAGGTAAAGGAGTTGGTTCGTGAATGAAGCTCACAATCATATATTTTACTCCAAGAGTTAGAAAAATTTCAGTCGATGTATTCTCTGTTCCATGAAGAAATGCCACCTGACTAGGAACTATATTTATATTTTCCATGCCACTTTCTTTGGTCAAATATTCCGTTTCATTATAGCAGTAATTTTGTGCATGCATTTAGGAAGAGGGGCTGTGAGGATTCACAGGCGGGTATGTTCACATGGGTCAGTACTCAGACATTGGCATGCTGGCTGCTCAGTAGCTGAGCTGGTGAGAATAAGAAACAGAAAGTCTCAGATGGCAGCGGGCACCCTCTATGCTTCCCCAGGGGTTGGGTGGAACAAATAGTCCAGATTATGGGGTACAAAGAATGTCGGGTACACAGGCTTAATTTAGGGCACATCTTCTTTCCACGAGACTGAATAATTTGCAGAGGAACTCTTAGAGTTGCAAGCTGGTGGCCCTTGGGGCCAAAAAAAGGCTGTAGACTTGCTTTCTTTGGCTTACTTCATGGTGTGTATATATTTTTATATATTCTTTGAATGTCTTTAGGTGGAGATACTTGTTCCAGCTCAGCTTCTGTCCTAATAACTCTATGATGTGCGTATAGCTGCTTGACTTCCTGAATAATGTGGGTTTGCAGCACTTCGCTATGCACTAGTGGTCTCTGTTGTTCAGTTGGATACAACATCATGGCCCCTTCCGTTCCGGTAAGCTGTTGCAAGCATAAGGCAGATAACTCAGCCCCTTCTCTTCCCATTCTTTGAGGAAAAGAGTATATTAAAAGGAAAATAAGAAATCAGGGCTATAATAAATGAATCAGGGTTCTGGTAGGGCTGTAATATCTGCAGTGGAACCAGAGTATGTTCAGGAAGTCAAGGATCACAAACAGGTGGGAGGAGCCACAAGATGAGAGGTGAGTGTGGGTGTCTTTGTGGTGGGCCACAGCTAGCCCTCAAGACACACTGGGCACTGCACCAGGGCAGGACCCTTCGTCCAAGGCCCACCTGCTCCCAGAGCCAACCTGCTGCCTCTTGCTAGGCCTGCTCTGGATAGTGTAGGAACCCAGCAAAGTTGAAGCTGTACTCTTAGTTAAGAGGCCTAGAGGTTTGCAAAATGTTGGAGACAGAAGGATTGTATTGTGCTATAGATTCATGTTTTTCTTTCCTGTTGTTCCATTTTCTTTCCTTGCCTCTCACCTAGGAAGAAACCACAATTCAGTGTGTGTGTATAAAGTGGAGGACAGTCAGGTGTGACAGGGTAGCAATGTGCTCAATTATTATGGACTTGCTAGACTTCTGGCCTGAGAATCCTTTTTGCCACTGTAGATAGCGGAGATCCTTATTTATCCTGATTTTATTGAGAAAGTGATGAATATAGGAGTTGTAGCCTTTTTTGTATGCGTGTCCTGGACTCTTCCAACAATCAGGTGAAGTTCATGAACCCCTTTTTATAAATTGAGATTTTAAATAAAATATATAGGATTATAAAAGAAAGAAAACAAGTACCGAAATAGTTATTGAAGTATTATTATTGCATTAAATAGCAAGATATAGTGGCAGGTCTAATGAATACTAGGAACTTCCAAGCAATGAGAGGCCTAAACAATATTCTGAAATACCAGAAACAACTATCATGTGTTATGAAAATGTCTATGGCTTTTATTAGTGGCAAAGCCATAGGTAATTCTGCTAACACCATGGTTTATTCATAATTAAAGGAAAAGCTAAAAGGTTAGTGAAAACAATGATGTATTTTTTTTTTACCTATTTAATCATGGATTAATAAACATGATTAAGAATATTTAATAGTGATTTCCCATTAAATGCCAGGTTGGAGCTACAGTATATGTATTCTATCATGCTAGGGAAATATTCCTCAATTTTTTGACTGTTTTGAGTTTTTTTTCAGTGTCTATGGAGACGATATAATTTTTCTTATTAGCACTGTGATGAGTTATATTAACGGGTTTCCTAGATCAAACTGAGACCTGTCTTCCCTGGTCATATCTGAACCTTCTTCTCCTTTTACTACAAGCATTTTCATCCTGACCAATTTGTATTCTATTCTCAGCAGTTTCTCCTTGGTACAGGGCTCTGTCCTTTCTGTGAGATTTCTGACTGCTCCCATCCCTTCAAACCTTCCTTATTTCTGTTTATCTTTGTATTTCTATCTGTTATGTTGCTTTACATATTTTTTCATATCTTATTAGATATACGTCATCTTTATTCTTCCTCTTATTGGTGTATAATATATAGCTTTGTCTTTTATGATGTTTTGCCCAAAAGATTATCTTTTGCCTGATATTAAACTTGCTTTTTTGGCTTGGTTCATATTTGTCTGGTATATGTTCTTCCTACAATACATTGCCGAATGTGGTTAGATTTTTATTGCTCCTCTTTCTTTTCTTCTCTCTTAAATTTAATACAAGAGCTTCTTTGAGTAAGCTCACTTCATTTGCATTTATTGTCATTAATGTAACAATGGGGCATTTTCTGCCACCTTATTGAGAACTGTCTTTGACCACCAACCTTGCTCCCTCCTTCACAGTCCAAGCTCTTGCTAGCTTTTCCTTTTCAGCTCATGTTGTTTGAGTACCCTGCCTGTTTCCCCCTACTCTCATTCTGCCTCAACATTACTACCCTCCCTGGATCAGCAGCCTCATGATGCCCATCATCTGTCCTGAAAGCCAGGAATAAATAGAATGTAAAACATGAGATGCTACAGGTGAAAGCCCCTACTGATCACTGGGAATGGGGTTGCATGATGGAGGAGAGATGAACTGGAGACCAGGATCAATGCTGTTAAAAGGCAGAAAACAATAAGAAGCAGAAATGCATATATAAATGCATTTTGGAGCACACACTAAGGGGATGTCAGCAGGGCCCGTACGCATCCTGGTGAGGAGTGCTGCTGGTGAATGCCTGAGGCACTGAGTCTGGGGTGATGGAAGATTGAGGGAAGGAAGGGGAGGGATGGGGATAGGAAAAATGGCAGAAATAAATGAAGTCTTTTGGGAGGTAGTACCTTATATGGGTGGTAGGAGGAGTTTGGAGCCTGATACGCTTCAGCGGCAGAGGCCTCTTCCACCTCTGCTTTGCTGTTTGTCAACCGGGGCAGGGTCACTGTGAGGACAAAAGAAAGGTGCTCGGCACCGCTCCTGGCACACTGCAGGCCCTCCCTGGGTAGCTCCTTTCCTACTGCCAATTCCTATGCTGGAGCTGTCGCCATGTCACCACCACGACTCAGAGCCTGTGGAATCTTAGGCTGGGTTCATCAGCCCAGGAGGGTTCGACTTCAGTCATCTATGCTTCATTGCAAGGCACCAGAAATGGCCTTGTTTGGTGTCAGTGACCTCTTTTATGCAGTGAGCAAAGAGAGAGGCATTTTTACTTAATTCGATTATTCTATGGTAATTTAGATGTCCCTGCATTCTATTATGGCTAGATAAAGCATTACCCCAGAAGCACATGCAAACTAAATTATTATTAAGTGAAAGTTAAGTGAAACATATGGCATAAAATAGGGATCACAGAGTTATGCTAAACAAATTGCCTCAGCTTCCACTGATACCCCTCCATGCTGCCCGGATTCTGAGGCAGAAAGTCCCCTCCTTATCTGTGGTATGGGGATGTCACTGGTGCCTAAAGAGGAGCATTGCTAATGCTTCCTGATAAGGCCCTGGGCATGGAGAACAGCCCCAGACATGCACACTCATTCGGTGAGCCTCCCGTCTGTGGAAACGGTCTCCTGCACCTTCTCAAAAGGTGATCTTCTGTTTCATGGGGTCGGCTCAAGATCACTTTCTGCCAGGGGCCAGCATGCCCCTCCTCAGGGCTCCCAGGGTCCTCTGAGCTTTATTCCATTGCATCATCTAACACAGAGTATTGTGATTACCCAATCCTGTGACTCACTCTTTTTCAAGTTTCCTAGCTTCTTGAGGACAAAGCCCATGTCTTATTTGTCACCTTATCCTCTAAAGTGTTACTTCTTAAACTGTAACGAGCAATGGAACCACCAGAGGATCGTGTTGAAATCTGGAGTCTGATTCAGCAGGTCTGGGGTGGGGAAGATGCTGTTTCCCTAATGAGCTTCCGGGTGTGCCAAAACTGCTGGACCAGGGACCACTCTGGGTAGCAAGCAAAGCCTTAATGTCTAACGGTACCCAGGCTAAAGTAGGTGTCAGAAGCACAAATGTTCTGAGCTCAACCAGAGTATCACACACCAAAGTACTCTGAGAACTGTAAAACATTAATGAGCATGTTAGCAGCAGATGTAGCTACTTTCTTTTAAATAGGCCTGCTACCATTTTTCAGCTACCAGACTAGCCAGTTGAAAAGTAAAAGTCACAGATCACTTATCTGCATGGATTTAAAAAAAAATAATAAACATACGAGAAACAAAACCTGTTTGGCCGATTTTTCTTTTTTCTTTCCACTAGCTGATTGAATTGGCTTTGTATTTTTGCATTGGGGACTGGTATTTGGACATATTTGGTATCTGTTTGGAGACAGATAGATGATTCACCTCTGTTCAATTTTTAAAATGCAGTCTCTAAAATTGATTTAAGGTAATTCACTTCAAGAAATAAAGGAGACAGAGGTGAGCCTTTTACAGTGATTGGAACATGTTTACTTATCGTTCAGATTCCCTACTTCTCTTCTGCTCATCCATGTAGGTGAATTTGAAATCTGTAGCTGGGTCCTGAATTGCAGCTGAGGTTACTGAGTTACTGATACACCATCTACATGGGATAAGGACCCGAAAAGAAAAGATCACCAATTGCTCCTTCCCCAGACCCTCTCTCCTCCAGTGTCCAAGGACTGGACAGGGCATACTCAGGCTCCATGGGACTGACTTGAACCCCCACCCAAGCCTTCCAGCCCCACTGATGTTTTTCTAATGGGAAGCTGCATTTTCTCTCTTTTGGAATGGATTAACACTGAGGTTGGCGAAGTTCAGCAAATTGTCCTGGTTGGTAAAATCCTATTGATGAAATTTAGTCCCACCCTTCTTGGAAAAGTAATGGTTTGAGCACGAGTGGGCTTCGGTGGGCAGCAAGTCAGTTTGGCTCAGTGGTTAATAGGATAAGCCCTGAAGTCAGATGCCTTGGATCCAAATCCTGGCTTTGCTACTGGCTTTGCAGGGGGTTGTTATTTAAAAGCTCTCTCCCTCAGTTTCCATACCTGTAAATGAGGATACCCTGTAAGTACTTGCCTGACAGGATTGTTAGGGACTGAAGGGAAGGCGAGGGTTAAAGAAAGACACACACACAGAAAGAGGAGTACTCAACAGCGAATGCAGGCTTTACGTCCGGAATGAACCTACAGAAGTGGGGACCAGCCTAATGCCAGAGGCCACCGCTGCTTACAGGCTGGGGGACTCAATGAACGCTATGGGGGCTCTGGGTGGTATGGCTTGCTGTCCAGCAGGTTATTGATGAGATGTGCCCTCGATGAGGTGGTTCTGGCCCTTGTTCTGGCGGGACGTCATCATGGTGTTCCTTGGACCTCTGTCCAGCCAGATACAATAGAAATGTTTCTTCAGTTTGCCTTTGTCTGCCTTTTGGTCGGGTGGTTGGGCAGGACGGTTCTCATGGCCTGAACCCCCATGAAATGTTTCACTTTGACCGAGGTCTGCAAAATAGCGGGAGCTTACAACATGGGGCAGTTTGTACCAACAAGGATGGCTGTGAAGGATAATGAAGCAGTCAGCACAAGCCATCAGCACAGTGCCCGGCGTGGCAAACACTCAGTCAGTATTAACTCTTTTGGTTACTGTTTGGATTTTGCCTGCATAGGTAGACATGTAGATGTGCTGCAGCTGCCGCCTGCCAGGAGCTGAGTTAACCGGGATGACTTTAGCGAGTAACAGGAAGCTTGGCTCACAGTGTCTCATGCGCGAAGCACATTGGTTATTTCACATAATGAGAGTTAACTTAGGAGAAGCTCCAGGGTGGGTTGACTCTATCCCACTGTTGTCATCAAGGACACAGTTCTCTCTCTCTTTTCTCCGCTAACCTCAGGGGGTGGCTTGATCTGCAGGCTGCTGCCCCTCATGAGTACAAGGTGGTGGCAGTAGCATTATGGACAATATAGACTCTTCTTTGTTCATACTTAGCTGGGGAGTTTGAGGGAAAACCTCTCCCTGGACTATGGAACATTCCTATTTCCCTTCAGTCTAATGAGACCAGCCAGGGCTAGGTGCTTCCCTGGGCCAGTGACAATGGCTGAGGGGCTGATGCATTACTTAGCTTAGACCAGGAACCCTAAAACTGATCAAATATAAGAGCTACTTGCAGAGCTTATAAAATACAGTTTCCCAGGGCCCAGTAAGTCTGATGGCTAAGGACGGGGCCCATAGCAGGGGACATAGGCATGCTATTTCAATGTGCATGCTAGATGGTTTTGATGTGAAAGGAAATAGGGAGCTTGGACTCATCGGGAGCCACCTCTGGAACTGGGTATGAGGTTGACCCCCAAGCACAGAACAGTGTGGGAGAGGGAAATGCCAGAGTAAAATCAGGTTCAGCCAAGAAGATGGGAATGGCAAAAACAGTACCCTCTGTAGGAGTGTGGAAAAGGTCAATCATCAAGGACCCAGATACTGAAATCCACTGGCCAGTGGAACAACTTAGCAGTGCCAAAAACCATTCATTCATTCATTCATTCATTCAGTGTCTTCTATCGAATACTTCCTAAGGCCAGGTACTGTGCTAACTGCAGTAAATAAGCTCCCTCAAGCTCCAAACAGTATGGTGGGGTAGGCAGACAAATGAAAATAACAAAAGGGGGAATGGCCCTGGCGTTTTTAAGATGCGAGAATGACGACCAGGTTTGTGGGATTGTGGGAGGAAGGAAGAAGGCACCAGCACACATTTTATTTTCTGACTGCTAAAGCACCCTCCAAAGTACCAGGATTTGATGAACTCGCCCACTCTCAACTGCTTTGTCTTTTGCTTTCCAAAGATGGGTCACCTCTGAGCAACCAAGAAGTGGAAGCGGAGAGGCTGACAATTCTGTCGTTGCCCTTGGGGAGAGGACCCTGAAGCTCATGCTGTCTTGGCTGGGCTGCCCCTGGGTCTGGTCCTTCTCAACCCTGACTCCCTTGCTGTGGGGTGATGGTGGACGATGGGGATGAAAATGCTTTGCATACTATGGACTGTGAATCACTGTGTACCCCGATGGATAGTGATCATTGATACAGAGCATCCGTCTTGCTCAGCCTCCCAGTCTGACTCATGTGCTGGGGATGACAAATAGAAAAGAGACCAACTGTGTATTAAAGACATTTGTCATTCACCTCTGGTGTGAAAGTGTCCTCTCAAAGAAGACACCCACCACCACCAATTAAGTAACAATAGCAACAATTATGACACCTTAAATCTCTTGAAAGCCTTATATCTTCAAAGGGCTTTTACATAAATGATCTCATTTGATGTCTGGAGTCTGGTGATGTCTGCTGGTCTGAAGCTCAGAATTCTTCAGTGTGGGCTGTCTGCCACCTCCTTGTGATGCGTTTGCACCCTGCTGCTAGGAAATGTCATACCTCCTCCTCTGCCTCCCTCTTCCTCACACACAGCTGCCCATCTCCTCTTTATTGCTGCTGTTTCGCTTTAAAATAACTTCTTCAAGTCATCAGCTCAGACAATCTGTTTCTACCATTGTCTCCTTAACTGATTTCCCTTGACAATTTCAATACCATGTCGAAATCATCCCAGGCTGTAAATATAAGAACCAAGGATATATTTAATAAAAAAAAGAGACTTTGGGTATAAAACACTCACTTTTGCTAAAAATCAGAGTTTAGCAAATGACGTTTGACAAGAGGGAAAGAGAAAAACGGGGGCCTCGCACCCTTTAAACATTCTCCTTTCCTAGAAGGCTCTTGGATCTGTTTTCTTTATAGTTTCAAGTCTCCTGGGAGAAAACCTGACAATGGCTCATTACGAGTCTCCCTGTGTATTGACTTTCAGGACATATTGCGTCCCATCCCCAACCCATCTGGCTTCGTTTCAGTGCAGGAACCAGGGCACAGGCTCCAGAGACTTCTGGAATGAGACTTCTCTCTACACCTGCTGGTGCCCGCAAAATGCCAAATGGATCTGCCTTGTCAGGTGATGGGGCAGGAGTGGTACGTGGAGGTCAGGAAGCTGGGGAATTTGGAGGAGCAGAGGTTAGCCAGTCAGAGGTTGAAATCCCAGCCCTCTGCTAATGAGCTGTGTGACGTCAGTGGCTTACCCCTCTGAGCTTCTGTGTACCATTCTGATAATTATGGACTCTCTGGCTGGATCATAGACCTCAAATTCCTGGATGCGTGTAAGGGTCAGAAGAACAACCCACGCAACAAGGCTGCACAGACTGACTACTCCTAGGACACTCACACAGGCCAGAAAGGAAGCGAGGCTGAGCTGTTTTCTGTCTTGCGGTCAAGGTGCTGCTTAGTGAACGGGGAGGCACTGGGGCTCTGTACTTGTCATTTATTTCCCTCAGCGACCCTTCAGTTTCCACGAGTTCTAAGCGAGTCTGATTAGATTGGCGTTTCTACACCAGAAGACACATCTGTGTGGCCTACCCATCCCCCACGTAGGTCGGTGACGGCAGGAATTCGTAATCTGCCTAGCAACAGAGGGAACACCAATGGCACAGCTTGCCTCTAGCCCGCCAAGTGTTAACCAATAGTTTTAAAACATAGCAGCCAAACTTAGCCAAAATATGGCCACCTTAGCTACCAGGCCTCCCACAGCCAATCACCCTAC